>JAVTVY010050740.1:0-25587 GCA_036873755.1 Hanleya hanleyi | reverse complement strand
GATAAAGTCTCAGGGAACGCCCTCCAATCCCCGCCACTATCTTCCACCAGAGTCACATAATCTTCATAAACGTATAATCCCACCTGGTAAGGTGTAAGGGGGAGGATGGCTCGTAGGACGGATGACATGCTTGGTCCAAATGTCGAACGGTGAATGACACACACTCTGTCTGACCCTGGTATTTATAGTGTCAACACCACAGCGCCAGGGTGAATAGGGCACAGACTAGTATGAGGCCAACCAGCCGGTGCTGGTTGCGGCGTGAGCGCTCGTGGTCCATAGCCCGAGCATCAAGGATGGCTGTCATAGTCCAGTAGTGGTGAGTGATGGCACGCCTCTCCATCGAGTGCACTCTGTGGAGGACCGCTTCTGTGAACTCGTTCAGGATCTGGCGTCGTCCCTCGTTGTCGTCGCTATCTGCAAACATGGACCGGACCACTGCTCGGTAACCCGTGAATGAATTCACCACGGTGGCATACTGTAAAATGCGAGTCGCATGGGGCTGGGTCTCCGCCATGGCTCTGTAGAAATGAAGGTGTGGGATCCAGAGGGACATGTTTTATAGACCAGATGTAGCTCTACGGGTGTAGTCCGTGATACGTACTATTCTGATGGGTTAGTCCAAAAAAAAGGGAGCAACAACAACAACAACAACACAGATTACAGATCAATCCTTTTATTATGCGTGAACAATATAGAAATGCATGTACTGACCTGTCTGTGGGAGGTTTCCCACAATGGCGTTCACCTTCGCGTCTTTTCGTGTACGTCCGTGTCTTTTCGTTAAAGTCCGTGTATCTTCGGTAAAGTCCGTAGGCATTGGGCAAGGGAGCTTTTTCCCGAGACCGAATCACCGCCAGACATGACTGCATCACCGCGGATGAATACATTCTTGCACTCACTCACACCACAGGTCGAGTGAGGTATCAAATTGAAGCATAGGTGAAGGAGCATTTAATGGACTGGGTGTGGAGTTGACATATCGATAAAAAAATGGATATGACCTTGAACTGATCACGTGACCTCCCCGTGAGGGAAAAACCCCAGAACCAAGTCAGTACATGCATCCCATAGTCCCAGGTCACGCCCGATTCACGCAGACCGGAAGTGACGTCATACACCTGCGCACAACCGTGATGGAAAAACCCCAGAACCAAGTCAGGACATGCATTCCACACAGGCAGAATGCAGGCAGGCAGACAGGAAGGCAGGCAGGAGGACTGGCTGGCTGGCTGGCTGGCTGATCAAGTCAGGTCAGGTAAGTCAGATTGAATACACCCTTTCCCTAAAAATCAACTCCTTTTATACATTTTACTACTGGCGGCCATCTTGTACCCACCTCCCACATCTTCCACTGGCGGCCATCTTGTACCCACCTCCCACATCTTCCACTGGCGGCCATCTTGTACCCACCTCCCACCTTGCACTGACTGACACTGGCGGCCATCTTGTACCCACCTCCCACATGGCGGCCATCTTGTACCCACCTCCCACATGGCGGCCATCTTGTACCCACCTCCCACATCTTCCACTGGCGGCCATCTTGTACCCACCTCCCACATGGTGGCCATCTTGTACCCACCTCCCACATCTCACTCACACTGGCGGCCATCTTGTACCCACCTCCCACATCATGACACTGGCGGCCATCTTGTACCCACCTCCCACACATCACGCATGCGCACACCGCCCCAATACCGCCCCATTTTACACACTTATGACGTCACACAAGGTTCTGCGCATGCGCAGTGAGGCGCTAACTCATCAATTTGCGTTATGTATACTACTAAGGGTATACCTGTCGATGTGGTGGGTACTATCGATAACCTTACCTTTGGTAAGATCCAATCAATCGCCGAGTATTGTAGTCTCCACTTTTTCTCGTTTCGATCACTCAACCACGTACTGTGTTTCTTATCACGTACGCTAAGGATTATCTTTTGTTCGGCCATGAGATTGAGACCCAATTTCTATATTTTTGTCCCTTCATCAGGAATATTTTAAGGTCCATATTGGGCACTATATCAATGTTACCAGGCACAATATGTCTACATGATCAAAAGATGAATGTCGACGACTCACGCGTATAGGTGCCGGGCATTTATTCGTTCCAGTCAGACCGTCGGCTTTCGTGGCAATAGAGTAATTAAAAATATTACTTACTATTGATTTAGTGTACTGATAAGATATACACGGCGGTTCTCCATACTACATGCAATTCAGCGAGTCTTGGTGACAGTGTATATACGTTACACAAAGGTCTATTTCTGGTGTTTAAACAATGTCAAGTTTTTTTCTGATTTTTTGTTTCCTAGTCTTTTACTGTGCCTTACAGGCGGTATTTGGTTGGTTCAGCGGACGGTGCTTGTACGATACAAGTGCTTTTGTTGACAGGGGGTTAACACCAATGTGTATACACACTGTGTATACATAACTACAGAGGAGAGGTGAGATGACGAGAAATGATAGTCATTTACTTTATTCCAGTAAGTTTCTACATTTTACCTCGTTTGACTGTGGTGTGCTTCTAATTTTCATTTCTAAGTTAAGGATACGTGATCGCCTGGGACAGTTTTGTATACCCCTTAATAATATGTCTTCTGTAACAATAAATATTCAGCATGACAATAATAATGTATATATTTTATGAAGGCCTGTGTCCTGAGGAATTGACTTATGTAATTCACATAACTGTTGCTACTACCGTTCAGAAAATATTCAAAATTAAAAAAATGAAATGAAAACAATAGCCTCCATTTCTCAAATGAAATTTTGTGAAAACTTTTTAAAATATTTCAAATTTGATCGTATGTAGGTTAACTGGAATGTAGGAGCAACGTCATTTCTACTCCTACATTCCAGATAGCCTAGCCTCTCCACCGCACAACGTACTAATCTGGAGTACATTGTCCCACAGTGTTTATCAAGACAGATAGAACTAGTAAAACAGCCTCTCAGTTTTTCTTAATTTCTGCCTAGTTTTTTTTCATATATAGAATTTTAACTAAAGTGGATTGACAAAATCGATTATCTTACAACTTTCTACATTAAAAGTTGAATAATTAAAAAAAACTAAGCCGAACTTATAAATACTCAGACGCCGTTTCACAAGCGTAGTGTGAGTACTTTTTGAGAAATGCGAGTTGAAAACTTGAATTTTGGCCATAAAATTAAACGCTAGAAATCGGTCGAAATCTGTGCGGCTATACATTTGAAGGAGTAATTCTAATATTTCTCTGTTACAAAATACAATTGCAGCTTGTGATATAGAACCTGTAGTCACCAACCTATATATTCATGATATTACTTGTGTACATAATGTTTTCATTATATTGTAAATCCTATTTAAACTTAGTAAAGCCCATGCGCTCTTCTGTTTATTGATATGTCAGACAATTAGGTTGGTCATTTTCTGCAGTCATTTAGAGCACAATACGCTCTCACAATACATAGTCGACTGTTACCAGTCGGGTACCGGACCACCCAACATAATCTGTTTAGGTTCCACATATTTTAGGAACTAAAATTTCACACCTAAAATTGAACCACTTATTACTGAAATTTTGATTTTATTTTTTCACCAAATACTAAACCTAATACTGAATACCTAATGCGTACACTAATTAGTTCATTCTCTTGATGGTTAATCAATTTCAAACAGAAAATGGCAGAGGCGGAGATTGTTCTGATCGATTCCGCATCTTACTTTGTTAACAGCGTCTATCCATTTATACGTGAAAAGTTGGTTTTGTTGAGCCACAAGATTCTTGTGTTTCGGAACTCGAACCTATTTTCAGTTGATCGTGTTTGAACAAGACGGAACTGTTGTTTTATGTGCATAACCCTCACAACTGAGTATGTGCCTGTAAACTTCACCATTTGCTCGGGAATATTCTTCCAATATATATATACTGACACTTAATTGAATTAATGGGCTCAATATGTGGTGTGAACTCTTGTTTAAAGAAGCGTGGGTAGTACATGAGGATAAACATACACTAAAGCATTGTATCAAAGCTTCTAAGGAATTCTGTGTATTTAGGTGAGCGACTTTGTCCACCAATTGTGTATCTATATGAATGTCCATAGCTTTGCTTGGTTCTTGCAATTTAGTTCTTGAAAATGATCACAAAAATTGAGTTGAAGCCAATACCCGGAGGTTTTTTTTTCTTTGAATAAAATTTTATTCGGTCGGATAACTTTATATATACATACATTCCTTGTATACAGACATTATACATTCATTAGACATTATAAATTCATTGATTCATTAAATGTTCATTAAACGTTACACATTCTTTATATATTCTTACACATACATTTATTTCATTGCACATTTGGCATATTGAGTTCTCATTATGTTGAGAACTCTATATTACGTAATTTAGATTCGCTGTTCAACAGCGTCTGAATATTAGCATATTTGCCATATCTAAATTTACTAATACTATAGTTTCCCTACCAAAATTACTTTGTTAATCAAACATAAATCATTGGTTCCAATATATGTTACACTGAACATACCCATCATGATATCAGTCATTGATAAAGCAAGTTGGCACTGCGTTTTAACAGATAAACTTCTCTCAATGTCATAATAAAATAATCTATTGTCATTACACTGAAAAAGATGTGTTCTATATATTCCACATTTCCACACCATTTACAATTTCAGAATCTGATTTTGACATTTTTTCAGTAAAATATTTGTAGGGTATATATTGTTCAATATCTTCCATTGTAGCTCATTAATTCTGGGTTCTTTTAAAGTTTTATATGAAATAGCCCAAATAAGTTCCCATGGCAGTTACTGCTCAAGTTTTCTATTCCAAAAATTCACTCCATGTTTTTACACACTTCTTTGTTCAGCAACGAAACAAAATCACAAGTTTTAAGCAGTTTAATCTTCTTGGCCCGCTTAAAAAGCTCATCATTAAGATTGAATACTACATGTATTATTTGCATTATCACCTTAAGTGCATTGTACTCCAATATGGACCTACCATCACATTCAATCTTATTGATTAAAGGGAACGTAAACTCTGCGGTAAAACACCGCGGGAATTATACAACAATCCCGATAGATTTAAAAAATCGTGACAAATATTTTTTCTCATTTTTTCCAATGAATGAGACAGACGCAAACATAGAAAATACCGTGATTTGGAATTTCTTGGGGGCGCCGCCATGTTTGTTTTGGGCAGGATTTTTATCCAATGGGAAAGCGTAAAATTCAGTTGTGCCGATAATCTCCTACGTCATCGGACATTCTCTGTGTCGAGATAACATGGCCGAATATGGTCGTTTTCATGCACTCATCCGTTCCCTGACTAACAGAGGCAATGTTATCGATTAGCTTTGATGTAGAATACAGCCTGATTCTAACAGATATTCTACGATGCCGGGCTGCTCTGCATTTGGCTGTCACAATGTACCAGGTAATCCCGACACGTCGCACTGTCATCCTCGTTCATGTTTGTAAGCTACGGTCTCGAATACTGCACCTCTGCAAATTGACGCGTTTTTACCTCCAGAGGCAGAAGAACTAGTGTCCACTGACGTCACGATTCTTCGAACATGGAGGCCTCTATGTTCGTCAAGTGTAACGAAGTTAAGACGTTTAGTACTGCTTTGAAAAAATTGTAAAAAAATATCTGATAAACGATTTGGATTCTATGAGGAAAAAGCTTTAACTGGCCATGCAAGTTTCACCAGAGTTTACGTTCCCTTTAAGGCACCGAAGGACAATAGTTTACCATGTTCATCCATCGCATCTCCTACCGGCATGATACCAGCATGATATCAGCATTTTTCCAGCGAGGGAAATGTAATTCATCACCTTTGTACGTTATGAGTGCTTGATACCATAAAATATCAGTACTTTTAATATTTTCAGGCAATCGCTCAACGAGAGCCAATCTGCTAAAGTACATCTATAAAATGCAGGTATTTCATCCACATATTTTACTTCTTGTATTCTATTTAGTGAGGTACACACCTTTATAATCATTAAATTGTCATCAAATCTATTAAAATGCCATGTTGGTCTTCATTCAGTAATCTACTTCCATCTCAGTCGTAAACCTTTTACCCAATTAAAAATATCCACCATCTACCACGTCGGGTTCCCTGTGTCGCCTTCGGTCTCCACGTCGATGTCATCGTTACTGTTGTCATCTCCTCTGATCATGTCTGACTCAGTTTCGGTGTTGGAATTGGGCAAGATGATTTCACCCTGGTTAGCCTGAGTTGATTTGTAACCGCTGTCATGCTGAGGACACGCTCTTGCGTAATGGCCATACTTCTTGCACGCTCGGCACTATAAATTCGACATTAAGGTGCGCGATTGGCTTTTAACATCCTATCATATATTTAGATGCGAATTAGCACTTGCTATTTTGAAGATAAATTCTAAAATTTCGTGCAATTTACCACGGTATCAAGTGCGAATCTATGCAATTTAGCGTAGATTATAGCTTTCTAGTTAGACAATATATTCCCTATTTCCAAAATCGAAATCGAATACTTTCTGCGAATCTATGCTACCTAGCTGAGATTATCAAGTGCGAATCTACGCAATTTAGCTGAGATTATAAATGAGAATTATAAAGTGCGAATCTATGCTAAATAGATGGATTATCAAGTGCGAATCTACGCTGACATGAAAACCTCATGTCAATGCCGAAGGGGCGTAATTCCTTGGACTGGGCTCGGTTTCCTGTGGCGAAGGCCTACTTAAGTATGACAAATTTATTTGGCCGTTCCATAGCACTGAACTCGCATCGATGGATTCCTGAATAATTTCCCTTCGTGGTTAGACCGAGTTCGACAAGATCCGTTATGTCCTTCACCTGTTGCGGGCGCTTTTATTGCATTTGTGTTTGAGGGACTACAACAATCTAGCCCCAGAACTCACTAGCTTCCGCCAATACGGAAATAGCCGAACGTGAGATTGGGACTACAACTGACCCCGTTTTCATGTTGATATAGTTACGTGGATGTGAATTTATTAATGTCACCGTATGACGCGAACAGCGCAAGCGCACATGAGCGTATTAAACCGTATTTGCGCATGACATGAATAAAATGGTGATGCCGTTTTCAATCAGTCACAACAGAAGTACGGGTTAATCTTTTCTAAAATGAAATAAAAGCGCCCGTTCAATTTTCTGGACCAGCAATATATTGTCTAATTAGAAAAGTTATAATCTCAGCTAAATAGCGTAGATTCGCACTTGATAATCTCAACTAGGTAGCGTAGATTCGCAAAATGATTTTCGGACTTTTGATCTGAGAAACGGGCAATATATTGTCTAATTAGCAAGTTATAATCTAAGCTAAATAGCGTAGATTCGCACTTGAGATTATCTTCTAAATGGTATTCACCATAATATTTCTTTAAATACGGATGGACTTTGTAAACATGTTCAATCTTGAAAAGGCTATATTACATGTTGAAATATTGAATCTACCAACTTTTTAATTAGCTAGAATATTGGAGGTTTTCAAATCAAATATCGAAAACTCTTCTGCGCATCTATGGTATCTTCTCCAAGGTTAAAAGATAGGGCAAAGTGAAAATACACTCCTCGGTTGCTACTCGGCTGAAGTCACGGGTCACTGTACAGACAGGCTTAGCAAACTCCCAAGATGCAGAATACAATGATAAGAACTCCTCAAAAGCAAGAAAACACGGTCTAAAATACTACAAATACTTTATTCCATTTTATGTGATAAGAACTCCTTAAAAGCAAGAAAAACACGGTCTAAAATACTACAAATAATTTATTCACATCTATGTGAGGTTCTTCAGCATATATGAACTTTTCCACCATATCACTGGTTGAAGATAATCTCCCACGTTAAAAGATCGGGTAAACTGAAAATAGACTCCCAGGTTGCTACTCGACTGAAATCACGGGTCAGAGAACAGACAGCCTATCAGCTAAATCGCATACATTCTCATTCCATAATGTCACCTAGATAGCATAAAAAAATCACATGTTTCATTTGTGAAACCGCTATTATATTATCTAATAACACTTAAAATCTAAGCTAAGTTGCGCAATGCATCGTTTTACATTCTCCATTAATTCTATAGCATTTCTTGGTTTAACGAATGTATGCGTCTCTGAGAATCATAGGTGGGATTAATCACGTGCCAATCTACGCAATTCCCCTTCATAACGCTTCACGCCAAATGGTATGTTATAAACGAGGTGAATACGATGTTTTAAGGACCAAAGAAAACATTCACCGAGGCCGAATGCCCAACAATATTGGTTTCCTCTGGTTCATAAAACTCCGTACATGTATTTACCGCATCGGAATCGCATAATCGTTCTATTACTTGAAACAATCAAAATACGTTTGAATTTGCATTGACTGCAAGAAATATATATGGGGAACAGCGATTATTCTGATCATTTTCATTAGAATTTATTAAAGAGTTCGTGGAGTGACTGTTCAGCATGCCGTGCTTGAACAAAAACAGACATTTACACTGCCCCCTCACTATCTAGTAGCGCTAATATTTCCCAGTCACTCTATGCTACACTTATATTTCAACATATACATTAGGTGACATCGCCCATTCGTAAAACGCCCGGTATTCCTTTTCCTGGATCAGCAAAATATTTTCTATAATTGGCAAGTTATATCAGCTAAATTGCATACAATCGCATTTCATATTATCGCATAGGTAGCATAAAATTTTCCTATCTTTCATTTGTGAAACAGTTCATATATTATCTAATACGAACTTAAAATCTAACCAGGGCAATGCATCCTTTTACAGCTCCCATTCATTCTATAGCATTTCTTGGTTTAACAAATGTACGGAATTCAGTTAGATTTATGTTATAACTTACTAAAGGAGAAAAACGATAACCAGTTTTGCGAATCTACGCAATTTAGCTGAGATTATCAAATGCGAATCTACGCAATTTAGCTGAAATTATAGCTCTTCTAATTAGAAAATATATTCTCTCTATCTGAAATCAAAAACTGCAAACATGTTTTGCGAATCTACGCTATTTAGCTGAGATATGAGAATCAAAAGTCCGAAAATTGTTTTGTGAATCTACGCTAAATAGCTGAGATTATCAACTGCGAATCTATGCTATTTAGCTTACATTATAACTTTCTAATTAGACAATATAAAATTGTACTCAAGGATTGTCATCTAACTTTCGCAAAAATAGCTTGTTAATATTGTCTTCAATGCTATTTAGCACCATGTTGAAGGATAGGCAAAAGGGAAAATTAGCAAGGAAAAAGCCAATTGCGCACCTCACTCAATTAAGGTGCGCGATTGGCTTTTAACATCCTATCATATATTTAGATGCGAATTAGCACTTGCTATTTTGAAGATAAATTCTAAAATTTCGTGCAATTTACCACGGTATCAAGTGCGAATCTATGCAATTTAGCGTAGATTATAGCTTTCTAATTAGACAATATATTCCCTATTTCCAAAATCGGAATCGAATACTTTCTGCGAATCTATGCTACCTAGCTGAGATTATCAAGTGCGAATCTACGCAATTTAGCTGAGATTATAAATGAGAATTATAAAGTCGAATCTATGCTAAATAGATGGATTATCAAGTGCGAATCTACGCTGACATTATGAAAACCTCATATGTCAATGCCGAAGGGGCGTAATTCCTTGGACTGGGCTCGGTTTCCTGTGGCGAAGGCCTACTTAAGTATGACAAATTTATTTGGCCGTTCCATAGCACTGAACTCGCATCGATGGATTCCTGAATAATTTCCCTTCGTGGTTAGACCGAGTTCGACAAGATCCGTTATGTCCTTCACCTGTTGCGGGCGCTTTTATTGCATTTGTTTTTGAGGGACTACAACAATCTAGCCCCAGAACTCACTAGCTTCCGCCAATACGGAAATAGCCGAACGTGAGATTGGGACTACAACTGACCCCGTTTTCATGTTGATATAGTTACGTGGATGTGAATTTATTAATGTCA
Source organism: Hanleya hanleyi (assembly GCA_036873755.1). Classification (NCBI taxonomy): domain Eukaryota; kingdom Metazoa; phylum Mollusca; class Polyplacophora; order Lepidopleurida; family Hanleyidae; genus Hanleya; species Hanleya hanleyi. The sequence goes on along the minus strand of JAVTVY010050740.1, from coordinate 15,598 downwards.
CCGTATGACGCGAACAGCGCAAGCGCACATGAGCGTATTAAACCGTATTTGCGCATGACATGAATAAAATGGTGATGCCGTTTTCAATCAGTCACAACAGAAGTACGGGTTAATCTTTTCTAAAATGAAATAAAAGCGCCCGTTCAATTTTCTGGACCAGCAATATATTGTCTAATTAGAAAAGTTATAATCTCAGCTAAATAGCGTAGATTCGCACTTGATAATCTCAACTAGGTAGCGTAGATTCGCAAAATGATTTTCGGACTTTTGATCTGAGAAACGGGCAATATATTGTCTAATTAGCAAGTTATAATCTAAGCTAAATAGCGTAGATTCGCACTTGAGATTATCTTCTAAATGGTATTCACCATAATATTTCTTTAAATACGGATGGACTTTGTAAACATGTTCAATCTTGAAAAGGCTATATTACATGTTGAAATATTGAATCTACCAACTTTTTAATTAGCTAGAATATTGGAGGTTTTCAAATCAAATATCGAAAACTCTTCTGCGCATCTATGGTATCTTCTCCAAGGTTAAAAGATAGGGCAAAGTGAAAATACACTCCTCGGTTGCTACTCGGCTGAAGTCACGGGTCACTGTACAGACAGGCTTAGCAAACTCCCAAGATGCAGAATACAATGATAAGAACTCCTCAAAAGCAAGAAAACACGGTCTAAAATACTACAAATACTTTATTCCATTTTATGTGATAAGAACTCCTTAAAAGCAAGAAAAACACGGTCTAAAATACTACAAATAATTTATTCACATCTATGTGAGGTTCTTCAGCATATATGAACTTTTCCACCATATCACTGGTTGAAGATAATCTCCCACGTTAAAAGATCGGGTAAACTGAAAATAGACTCCCAGGTTGCTACTCGACTGAAATCACGGGTCAGAGAACAGACAGCCTATCAGCTAAATCGCATACATTCTCATTCCATAATGTCACCTAGATAGCATAAAAAAATCACATGTTTCATTTGTGAAACCGCTATTATATTATCTAATAACACTTAAAATCTAAGCTAAGTTGCGCAATGCATCGTTTTACATTCTCCATTAATTCTATAGCATTTCTTGGTTTAACGAATGTATGCGTCTCTGAGAATCATAGGTGGGATTAATCACGTGCCAATCTACGCAATTCCCCTTCATAACGCTTCACGCCAAATGGTATGTTATAAACGAGGTGAATACGATGTTTTAAGGACCAAAGAAAACATTCACCGAGGCCGAATGCCCAACAATATTGGTTTCCTCTGGTTCATAAAACTCCGTACATGTATTTACCGCATCGGAATCGCATAATCGTTCTATTACTTGAAACAATCAAAATACGTTTGAATTTGCATTGACTGCAAGAAATATATATGGGGAACAGCGATTATTCTGATCATTTTCATTAGAATTTATTAAAGAGTTCGTGGAGTGACTGTTCAGCATGCCGTGCTTGAACAAAAACAGACATTTACACTGCCCCCTCACTATCTAGTAGCGCTAATATTTCCCAGTCACTCTATGCTACACTTATATTTCAACATATACATTAGGTGACATCGCCCATTCGTAAAACGCCCGGTATTCCTTTTCCTGGATCAGCAAAATATTTTCTATAATTGGCAAGTTATATCAGCTAAATTGCATACAATCGCATTTCATATTATCGCATAGGTAGCATAAAATTTTCCTATCTTTCATTTGTGAAACAGTTCATATATTATCTAATACGAACTTAAAATCTAACCAGGGCAATGCATCCTTTTACAGCTCCCATTCATTCTATAGCATTTCTTGGTTTAACAAATGTACGGAATTCAGTTAGATTTATGTTATAACTTACTAAAGGAGAAAAACGATAACCAGTTTTGCGAATCTACGCAATTTAGCTGAGATTATCAAATGCGAATCTACGCAATTTAGCTGAAATTATAGCTCTTCTAATTAGAAAATATATTCTCTCTATCTGAAATCAAAAACTGCAAACATGTTTTGCGAATCTACGATATTTAGCTGAGATTATCAAGTGCGAATCTACGCAATTTAGCTGAGAAAATAGACTCCCAGGTTGCTACTCGGCTGAAATCACGTGTCAGAGAACAGACAGCCTATCAGCTAAGTTGCATACATTCCTATTCCATAATGTCACCTAGATAGCATAAAAAATCACGTTTCATTTGTGAAACCGCTAATATATTATCTAATAACACTTAAAATCTAAGCTAAGTTGCGCAATGCATCGTGTTACGTTCTCCATTAATTCTATAGCATTTCTTGGTTTAACGAATGTATACGTTTCTGAGATTCATAGGCGGGATGAATCACGTGCCAATCTACGCAATTCCCCTTCATAACGCTTGACGCCAAATGGTATGTTATAAACGAGGTGAATACGATGTGTTAAGGACCAGAGAAAACATTCACCGAGGCCGAATGCCCAAGAATATTGGTTTCCTCTGGTCCATAAAACGTCGTATTTACCGCATCGGAATCGCATAATCGTTCTATTATTTGAAACAATCAAAATACGTTTGAATTTGCATTGCCTGCGAGAAATATATATGGGGAAAGGCGATTATTCTGATCATTTTCATTAGAAGTTATTAAAGAGTTCGTGGAGTGACTGTTCAGCATGCCGTGCTTGAACAAAAACAGACATTTACACTGCCCCCTCACTATCTAGTAGCGCTAATATTTCCCAGTCACTCTATGCTACACTTGTATTCCAACATATACATTAGGTGACATCGCCCATTCGTAAAACGACCGGTGTTCATTTTCCTGGATCAGCAAAATATTTTCTATAATTGGCAAGTTATATCAGCTAAATTGCATACAATCGCATTTCATATTATCGCCTAGGTAGCATAAAATTTTCCTATCTTTCATTTGTGAAACAGTTCATATATTATCTAATACGAACTTAAAATCTAACCAGGGCAATGCATCCTTTTACAGCCCCCATTCATTCTATAGCATTTCTTGGTTTAACAAATGTACGGAATTCAGTTAGATTTATATTATAACTTACAAAAGGAGAAAAACGATAACCAGTTTTGCGAACCTACGCAATTTAGCTGAGATTATCAAATGCGAATCTACGCAATTTAGCTGAGATTATAGCTCTTCTAATTAGACAATATATTCTCTCTATCTGAAATCAAAAACAGCAAACATGTTTTGCGAATCTACGCTATTTAGCTGAGATTATCAAGTGCGAATCTACGCAATTTAGCTGAGATAATAACTTTTCTAATTGGACAATATATTCTGTCTTTCTCAAATCAAAAACTGGAAACATGTTTTGCGAATCTAAGCTATTTAGCTGAGATTATCAATTGCGAATCTGCGTAATTGAGCTGAGATTATAACTTTCCTAATTAGACAATATATTCTCTCTCTCTGAAATCAAAAACTGCAAACATGTTTTGCGAATCTACGCTACTTAGCTGAGATTCTCAACTGCGAATCTACGCAATTATCAAGTGCGAATCTACGTAATTTAGCTGAGATTATAACTTTTCTAATTAGACAATATATTCTCTCTTTCTCAAATCAAAAACTGGAAACATGTTTTGCGAAACTACGCTATTTAGCTGAGATGATCAATTGCGAATCTACGCAATTTAGCTGAGATTATAACTTTTCTATTTAGTCAATATATTCTCTCTTACTGAAATCAAAATCTGCAAACATGTTTTGCGAATCTACGCTATTTAGCTGAGATTATCAAGTGCGAATCTACGCAATTTAGCTGAGATTATAACTTTTCTAATTAGACAAAATATTCACTTCCTCAAATCAACAACTGGAAACACGTTTTGCGAATCTACGCAATTTAGCTGAGATTATAACTTTTCTAATTAGACAATATATTGCCCCTTTCTCAAATCAAAAACTGCAAGCATGTTTTGCGAATCTACGCTATTTAGCTGAGATTATCAAGTGCGAATCTGCGCTATTTAGCTTAGATTATAACTTTTCTAATTAGACAATATATTGCCCCTTTCTCAAATAAAAACTGCAAACAAGTTTTGCGAATCTACGCAATTTAGCTGAGAATATCAAGTGCGAATCTACGCAATTTAACTGAGATTATAGCTCTTCTAATTAGACAATATATTCTCTCTTTCTGAAATCAAAAACTGCACAAATGTTTTGCGAATCTACGCTATTTAGCTGAGATTATCAAGTGCGAATCTACGCAATTTAGCTGAGATTATAACTTTTCTAATTAGATAATATATTCTCTCTTCATCAAATCAACAACTGGAAACATGTTTTGTGAATCTACGCAATTTAGCTGAGATTATAACTTTTCTAATTAGACAATATATTGCCCCTTTCTGAAATTAAAAACTGCAAATACGTTTTGCGAATCTATGCTATTTAGCTGAGATTATCAAGTGCGAATCTACTCAATTTAGCTGAGATTATCAAGTGCGAATCTACGCAATTTAGCTGTGATTATAACTTTTCTAATTAGACAATATATTGCCCCTTTCTCAAACCAAAAACTGCAAACATGTTTTGCGAATCTACGCAATTTAGCTGAGATTATCAAGTGCGATTCTACGCTATTTATCTCAGATTATAACTTGCTAATTAGACAATATATTGCCCCTTTCTCAAATAAAAAACTCGAAAAAGTTTTGCGAATCTACACAATTTAGCTGAGATTATCAAGTGCGAATCTACGCTATTTATCTTAGATTATAATTTTTCTAATTAGACAATATATTGTCTCTCTCCCAAGTCAAAAACTGAAAACTTGTTTTGCGAATCTACGCTATTTACCTGAGATTATCAATTGCGAATCTACGCAATTTAGCTGAGATTATAAGTTTTCTAATTGGACAATATATTCTCTCTTTCTAAAATAAAAAAATGCAAACATGTTTTGCGAATCTACGCTATTTAGCTGAGATTATCAAACGCGAATCTACGCAATTTAGCTGAGATTATAACTGTTCTAATCATACAATATATTCTCTTTCTCTAATCAATAACTGGAAACATTTTTTGCGAATCTACGCTATTTAGCTTAGATTATAACTTTTCTAATTAGTCAATGTATTCTCCTTCTCAAGTCAAAAACTAGAAATATGTTTTGCGAATCTACGCTACCTAGCTGATATTATCAAGTGCGAATCTACGCAACTTAGCTGAGAGTATAGCTCTTCTAATTAGACAATATATTCTCTCTTTCTGAAATCAAAAACTGCAAACATGTTTTGCGAATCTACGATATTTAGCTGAGATTATCAACTGCGAATCTACGCAATTTAGCTGAGATTATAACTTTTCTAATTAGACAATATATTCTCTCTTTCTGAAATCAAAAACTGCAAACATCTTTTGCGAATCTACGCTATTTAGTTTAGATTATCAAGTGCGAATCTACGCAATTTAGCCGAGATTATACCTTTTCTAATTAGACAATATATTCTCTCTTTCTCAAATCAAAAACTAGAAACTTGTTTTGCGAAACTTCTCAAATCACGAACTGGAAACGTGTTTTGCGAATCTACACTATTTAGCTGAGATTATAACTTTTCTAATTAGACAATACATTCTCTCTTTCTCAATGAAAAGTGCGAAATTCGCTGAGATTATCAGACAATATATTCTCTCTTTCTGAAATCAAAAACTGCAAACATGTTTTGCGAATCTACGCTATTTATCTTAGATTATAACTTGCTAATTAGACAATATATTGCCCCTTTCTCAAATCAAAAGTCCGAAAATTGTTTTGCGAATCTACGCTAAATAGCTGATTTTATCAACTGCGAATCTATGCTATTTAGCTTACATTATAACTTTCTAATTAGAAAATATAAACATTGTACCCAAGGATTGTCTTCTAACTTTCGCAAAAATTGCTGGTTAATATTGTCTTCAATGCTATTTAGCACCATGTTGAAGGATAGGCAAAAGGGAAAATTAGCAAGGAAAAAGCCAATTGCGCACCTCACTCAAATTCGACAGGTCGCGGTTTCTACGGGGCTCCCTACCGGGGCAGCTATCACTTTGATGGTCATTCGCTTTGCAAAATTTACAATTGACAGTCTGACCGTCATGAAAGACTGTGATGCCTATCTCCATAATTTCTGGGTTTTTATCTCTGATTGTCAGTGGATTGACCATGTCAAACTTAGTCATAGTGTACCTAGGGATTGGATTTTTCACGTTTGTTGCATAGCAATATCTATGTCCTGAGTACAGTCTTTTGAATTTACTTGTAACTGGCTTCTAGTTTGCGGTATGAAATTGCATCGGAGTTTCCCTGTCAACAAAATCGTCAACCCATTCCTCAACTTCAGAGTTTGATACATGTAAGGGAATTCCGTGGATAGATATACGAATAGATTTGTGCTGTGAAACGCCTACCTTGGAAATCACAGATATTGAACTGTCGTCCATCAATGTTGAGTAGGCCTATCGTTAGGACCCTCGCCTTGGCCGCCAGGTTGTCGAGGTAAACAATCCAAGCTTGTTGTCCAAACAAAAACTGCGATCCAAGAATGTCCTGGACTGAAATATTCATAATGCTCGCGTACAGTCTCTAGCTATGGTGTTCTATTTGGGCCAAGTTTGCGTCGCGTGACGAAGAGATAGGAGAAAGTCGCCAGTCACCGCGCGCCGGAGAGGTCCGCGGCGCATGGCGAGTGGCAAGTCTCTAAAGTTCGCCACGCGTCGCGAGCTTGGCCCAAATAGAACACCATATCTAGCAGTAATTCAGCAATTTCCAACTCAGATTTTCGCCCCATACTCTTGGAATTGGTCTTGATCCACAAGTTTGTATCTTGTAACTTGGCAGCGTCACTTTGGTCGGCCATGTTTACAAACAGTTCAAATATTTCTTACCACCTCAAGAAAAATGTTCGAAATCCAGCTTATGCGTCCAAATCAGCACGCAATTTTCAGTGAGTATATACTCTATACACTTATGATGCTCGCAAATCACTACAGTCTGCGATTATCACGACCACTCTCTCAGAAAATCAAAGAAAGTCGAGACACGGAAACAATCATGCCTTACACCTGATGACGTCATCAAGTCATTATGACTCATCAACTCAAACCCAGAGCTACCATACTAATCCTCAGTTTGACAAGTAAATCCGTGGATCTGATAGATTAATAAATTCAATTGCATGATGTTGTAACCTGGAGGGGGCTGGATGACGGGTATCTACCCGGCGAGGATTGGGTGACGGATATGTACCCCGGCGAGGATTGGATGACGGGTATCTAACCGGCGAGGATTGGATGACGGATATGTACCCAGGTGAGGATTGGATGACGGGTATCTACCCGGCGAGGATTGGATGACGGATATGTACCCGGCGAGGATTGGATGACGGGTATCTAACCGGCGAGGATTGGATGACGGATATGTACCCAGGTGAGGATTGGATGACGGGTATCTACCCGGCGAGGATTGGATGACGGATATGTACCCAGGTGAGGATTGGATGACGGGTATCTAACCGGCGAGGATTGGATGACGGATATGTACCCAGGTGAGGATTGGATGACGGGTATCTACCCGGCGAGGATTGGATGACGGATATGTACCCGGCGAGGACTGGTTGACGGGTATCTAACCGGCGAGGATTGGATGACGGATATGTATCCCGGTGAGGATTGGATGACGGGTATTTACCCGGCGAGGACTGGGTGGCGGATATGTACCCGGCGAGGACTGGATCACGGGTATCTACCCAGCGAGAATTGGGTGAGGAATATGTACCCGGTGAGGATTATAGATGACGGGTATCTACCCGGTGAGTATTGGATGACGGATATCTAAGCGGCGAGGATTGGATGACGGATATGTACCCAGGTGAGGATTGATGACCTACACAGCCAGAAAGATGGTAGCTAAACACCAATAAATGATGTTGAAGTTAGATCTACACCATATGTCCCCAATACCCTTTACTAGTGTTGACCAACGCCATTCATTGGTGCTGAGCCAGTATTAGCGCTCTTCAGTATGGCGTTGAGCCATTGTCAACCTCTAGTTGTGTTGACCAACACCATTATTTTGTCTTTAACTGGCCTCAACACCATATTTAGTGTTCATATTGGTCAACACCATTTCTCAACACCGCTTTATGGTGTTGACCATGCAGCCCTCAGCACCAAACAAAGGTTTTGGGCCAACACCATTTATTGGTTGTGTATAGCCTTCTTTTATCAGCACTCAAAAATCGTCATCCGTTCATATATACAGTGTCATAGTTTTACATTCATGAACTTTGAATATCCTCCACTAATTTGGATTGATCTGTCCTTACTGTATAGTATTGTGCAAAAGTATATATACCGATGTGTAAACTGACTCACGGCGTATGTACTGTTCAAGTCGAAAATAGTCCAATTAACTTTAATTAAAACATTTCTCCATACCGAAGAAATAGGAAAGAGAGGAGTACTTCGACCGATGATCTCGAGTCACGCGTGAATGTACAGTGTATTCGTTTGTCCAAGAATTAAAGTGAAAAGGAGGATTGCCACTCAATTGTAAAGATCATGTAGGGCTAAACATCGACACAGTCTGACTGGCCTCGACCACTTTTCCTAGAAGAATCTGCACACTATAAACTATTATCTAACATCCATTTCAAGGCCCAGAGACCTATTTAATGAGTTCGCTTTCAAAATAATTATGGGCAAGATGCCCCCCCCCCCCCCCCCCCAACAGAACAGTGTGCTCTTCATTTGGCACAACGCCAACTCAAACCGAACACATGTGAGTTGAAATTGGAGATTTTATCATTAGCAGTTCTGGGGGGGATCCTCCATGCCCCCAGTTCCCAAAACTGGAAGCTAGGTCTCACCCAATGAAATACTATACCAAATCTGAAATATAATTTGCTCCTGTTTTCGTCCGAATAAAAACATGGACCTGGGTGGCAATAACTTTCTTGCCTCTGCTCTCGCAGTGTTTGAGTCTGAAGGAAAACCTTGATCCTGGTTGACAATGACGGTCGACAATAAATTTCTCGCCACTTCTCTCGCAGTGTTTGAATAAATTTTCCGCCACTACTCTCGCAGTGTTCGAGTCTGAAGAAAAACATTGGTCCTGGTCGACAATGACGGTCGACAATAAATTTCCCGCCACTTCTCTTGCAGTGTATGAATAAATTTCCCGCCACTACTCTCGCAGTGTTTAAGTCAGAGCAGAAAACCTTGGTTCTGGTTGACAATGACGGTCAACAATAAATTTCCCGCCACTTCTCTCGCAGTGTTTGAATAAATTTCCCGCCCTTACTCTCTTAGTGTTTAAGTCAGAGCAGAAAACCTTGGTTCTGGTTGACAATGACGGTCGACAATAAATTTCCCTCCCTTTCTCTCGCAGTGTTTGAGTGCGAGTAGAAAACCTTGGTCCTGGTCGACAATGACGGTCGACGATAAATTTCTTGCCCTCACCCTCTGTGTTTTTAGTCCGAAGGAAAACTTTGGTTCTTGCCCCTACTCGCCCAGTGCATAAGTCCGAAATAAAACATTGGTCCTGGTTGACAATGACGGTCGACAATAAATTTCCCGCCACTTCTCTCGCGATGTTTGAATAAATTTTCCACCACTACTCTCACAGAGTTTGAGTCCGAAGAAAAACATTGGTCCTGGTCGACGGTCGACAATAAATTTCTTGCCCCTACTCTCGCAGTGTTTAAAAACATTTCCCACCACTATTCTCGCAGTGTTTGAGACCGAAGGAAAACAGTGGTCCTGGCCAACAATGTAGGTCACAAATAAATTACCCGCCACTACTCCCAGTGCTCTAATCTGAAGAAAAACCTTGGTTCTGTTCGACAATGATGGTCGACAATAAATTTCCCGCCCCTCGTAACTCTCGCAGTGTTTGAATAAATTTACCGCCACTACTCTTTCAGTGTTGATGTCCGAAGGAAAACATTAGTCCTGGTCGACAATGACGGTTGACAATAAACTTCCCGCCACCTCTCTCACAGTGTTTTAATAAATTTCCCGCCATTACTCTCACAGTGTTTGAGTCGGAAGAAAAACATTGGTCCTGGTTGACAGTGACGGTCGACAATAAATTTCTTGCCCTTACTCTTGCAGTGTTTATTTGGAAGGAAAGCCTTGGTCCTGGATGACAATGACGGTCGACAATAAATTTCCCGCCACTCCTCATTCAGGGTTTAAAACAATTTCCCGCCACTACTCTCGCAGTGTTTGAGACCGAAGGAAACACTGGTCCTGGCCAACAAAGTAGGTCAAAAGTAAATTACCCGCCACTACTGTCAGTGCTCTAGTCCGAAGAAAAAACTTGGTTCTGGTCGACAATAAATTTCCCGACCCTACTCCCGCAGTGTTTGAATAAATTTACTGCCACTACTCTCGCAGTGTTGGAGTCCGAAGAAAAACATTAGTCCTGGTCGACAATGACGGTCGACAATAAATTCCCCGCCACCTCTCTCGCAGTATTTGAATAAATTTCCCGCTATTACTCTCACGTTCACAGTGTTTGAGTCCGAAGGATAACATTGGTGCTGGTCTACAATGACAGTCAACAATAAATTTCGTGCCCTTACTCTTGCAGTGTTTTAGTCGGAAGGAAAACCTTGGTCCTAAAGGCCCATTCTCACGGTGCGATTTGTAGTAACAACTTGTAGCATACAACTTAGTTGCATCGTGAGAACACTCGTACGATTTTAGTCGCATGCTACAAGTCGTATGAAATAGAACCGGTCCTATTTCATGCGATTAGTTGCATGCTACAAATCGGGGGATTCCCCCGCCGAGTTGTTACTACAAATCGCATCGTGAGAATGGGCCTTAAGGATGACAATGACGGTCGACAATAAATTTCCCGCCACTACTCACGCAAGATTTTAACAAATTTCCCGCCACTACTCTTGCAGTGTTTGAGACCGAAGGAAAACACTGATCCTGGTCAACAATGTAGGTCACAAGTAAATTACCCACAATTACTCTCTGTGTTCTAGTTTGAAGAAAAACCTTGGTTCTGGTCGACAATGATGGTTGACAATACCTTTCCCTCCCCCACTCTCGGAATGTTTGAATAAATTTACCACCACAACTCTCGCAGTGTTGGAGTCCGAAGGGAAACATTAGTCCTGGTCGACAATGACGGTCGACAATAAATTTCCCGCCACTTCTATCAGTGTTTGAATAAATTTCCTGCCACTACTCAGTCTTCAAACATCAGAGCCCGGTTGTAGTTCCGCCATTATCTTTGTACGGGTCACGTGATCCCTGATACGTTGCCGATCACGTGACACGTACGAATTTAATGGAGGAGAAATTCAACCGGCTGTTGATGTTTGAAGACTGATTGCAGACGGATGAGCTCTTCATGGCAAACAAACTCTTTGCCGAACTCGATAAATCTAATAGACAGAGAGTTGGGATGGGTTGTTTTATTGCCGGATAGAGCCGAACGACCCATGGAGCCATGTGATCCCGGAGTGTACATGTAAGTCCATGAAGAGGACTCATGGCTGAGTGTAGGAACGAACGAAGCCATGTCAACTTGGCTATTGTTTTGCTCGCTATTTTTAGCCCTATAACCAGTCTGGAATTTCATTGGTCGACTCTCCCGTCGTTTGCGGGTTTGCGGAGAAGGCAGAAAGCATCGGTCGTATGTCAGGGGCAGATAATCCAGTTGGCGGGAGATGACTTTTGAGGTTAATTTCGACCAATCGTCGCTGGTCATATTGTATAGCCTGGCATAAAAATTCTTAAATAAGTGTTTTTGGCCGGGGAGAATGAATTTCTCTCCTCAATGTAAGATTTAGATATTTAAAGCGACGATCTTCCGAAGCTTGGTCCATGCACTTGGGAAGTAATAAACGGATGGCGTTTGGAAAGATAGGCTTTTTTTTTAGAATGGTTTGAAACGACCATGTTGAGTGGCTCTATTCCCAACTCTCTTTTGTTCTATGTCATAGAGGATGGCTAGGGTTGATAATTAAAAACTGTAGTAACTCGGCTTGACATAATATATAACTTTAATTGAGTCAAAGATGGAAAAGAAATACACTAAGAAAAAAAAGAAAAAAAATCGATTTAAAAAAATATATATATAGATATTTATTAATTTTCATAATTTATCGAAAAAAATTATTTGTAGACAAAGACCATGGTCCAACATCCCACGGCACAGGCCAGGCAACTGTGCCTGGTCTCTGTGGCTCCGGCAAGGAAAAATTGGACAACGGCTTACCGTTATTTGTGTTGTAGTCACATAGAATTACGTTCATGATCAGAGTATTTATTCCCAATGAACATGCCATGCTTGTGTCTCAAACCGGACACAAATTCTAATACAACCTGTAACCATATGGGTCATCGTCTACGCGGTAAGACTGATGGAGGGCGAAGACAGACAGACAGAATTTAGGGTATTGGCGCCCCATTCGATTGAGGGCGAAGTGCATGCAAATGATTCTAATACCATACTGTCCACTTCAGCCAACATTCTCCACAGCTGGTGTATTTTCCCGCTTGCTGAAACATTATCAAGCTCTGTCACTGCAACTCCGGATAGTGGAGAATATGTCCGTTCTCTTTTTCGTTGGCCAAGCAACAGTCGCCGTCAGGAAAATTGTTACACGGCGAAGACGAAAACATCGTCTCCCTCTTCTGCGGCCACGAAACCGTCTACATCCGCAGAGAAGAATAAACAATATGACAGCAGCAAATGCTGCAGAGTATTTTGGAAAGCAGAATTTCCATGGGCACAGGAGCGTGATGGCCAACAACAACAACAACAACAAATGAACATTGTTTGGGCAAGGCTTTGGTGTAAGACCTCCCATTGATAAGGTAACATCCTGGACAAAAGACTGACAATACAACTTGCAGCAGATCCTTTGTCAATTATATTTCGTGAGTCTTACACCAACTCGTTGCCATTGTGATTGTTCGCAAATTGCGTAGAGATGTTGATATACACACTCACTTTCTCAGGGTGTTCTGACCCTACAGCTGCCTCAGTATAGAAGTTATTATAACATCACTATATGTACTAACATGTACCTCAGAGCAGTTGTTTCGGATAATTTCGGAAATATATCTTACGTATATCCCTAGCTAACTTCATATCGTCTTCCTTCCCTCAACGCTATGCCGACGACAAATACATTCCCCTGTTGGTAACTCAAACATCTCCATCGCGCACTTATTATTACCATTGCGCCGTATTGGACATTCATTAACTTGAGAAAATGGGCCGCGATGAATAAAATACCGAAATGGCAGACTATGTAAATGGTCCTTCGTCAGTCATAATTACAGACGTTAAAATTATCTCTATGGAGCATCAACATCACCTGAAATCGAGGGTCAAGAAGATGGGCATTTCCATCATAATAGACCGTGTGTATACAGGGGATGATGATCACAATCTTTCATCGATTATGGTATTTTTATTCATCGCGGGCCATTTTCTCAAGTTAATGAATGTCCAGTAGGGCGCAAAGGTAATCATATTAAGTGCGCGATGGAGATGTTTGAGTTACCAACAGGGAAATGTATTTGTCGTCGGCATAGCGTTGAGGGAGGAAAGACGCTATGAATCTTAGCTAGTATATCCCAGGCATATATCTCTCATCAGGATACAGCAAGGTTAAAGCAAACCCAACTGAAGCAGAATTAAAGACCCATGCATTTATTTATGGCTGCAGTTCCTACAGAAAACAGAAAATATAGTCTGGACAATTGACCAGGTTAGAGCAAATGACTAACTGGGAAAATATTCCAATTAGGATATTAAATCCAAGTTAGGATATTGAAAATATATCATAATTGGGATATTTTGACCGATTTTCATAATGAACGGCAATGGCGAATATCAGCATGTAAACTATAATCAAGATAGAATTTACTTCATAGAACTGCCAATGCTACTGTATAATTTTGCTGACTTTTTCTCGCCGACATTATTCTCTCTAATATTTAAATTATGTGCATTTATTTTTTTTGTCTTGTTGCTGCAGTATACTTCCCATCACTCACCACAGTAAACTTATATGTCTTTATACGAACAGAATAACTAGCAAAATTTGCCAGCTTGAAAATATGGAAGTATAGAAAATATCCAAATTGGGATCTTTTATCCCAATTGAGATATATATCCCAGTTAGTCCTTTTCCCTGACCTGTACCAGAATGACTTTGTGGAAGACAACAGTACAAAACATTTAAACTTAGGTGATTAGCTTTATTAAGGGTTTTTTTTCATCTTTTAATCCAGGCCACCCACAAGGAATAAAATAGCTGATAAGGTGTCAAATTAAGAAGGAACAATCTAATACATGCAGCTTCGCAAAAAGATCGAGCCCTTCAGGGTACGTAGCACATCATTTGAGATTGCACATCATTGGCAATGCACATCATTCAAAATAACAATACATTTATTAAAAAATATGATTTCTATGTCAGTGATGTTGAGGTTGGATTGAAGGAGGAACTATATTATACATGTAGCTTCAAATAAAGATTACGCAATAGTTGGAGTAAAGCTGTCATTTCCAGTGTGCGATGAGACACCAGGACTCAACTTGGTAAACCCTCACATTTGTATGCAAATAAAAGAATATAATGGCAACTGTGTCCAATCATACTGTATATACATAATCATGTGCACTGGTATAAAGACTGAGAGATCACAAACTGATTAAAACTTTAAACTTTTAATTAATATAGTAAGTTAAATGTGTGGACAGAAATATGGTTCGAACAAAAGTTTTAGGGTAAACTAGAATTTGATAGCAAAATTGAAGGAAATGGTGTCCTTCATTTAAGGCGACACAAAATTATGAACTAACAGGGGTTCGGTACTGCGGGATTCTCCTGCCAGTTATTTTGATGTACTTCTGAAATAAAATAATGTCATCAAACTATTAGTGAATACATGTACTATAAAGGAAACTCTAGGTGATTTGATATGTATGCCTGTATATACAATGTACACTGCTCTCATACCTAATAATAGGTTAGTATCACATATAAGAGATATCAAATTAGAAATTAAAATGTGATTGAATAAGTGAAGCATGATGTACTGTAAGCTCCAGGAAAATATGAGCATATGGGATCTGGCGAAGCTTAGTTTAGGAGATGGATGGTGGCACATGGTGCCCTGAGGGTGGGACATGCTTCCATGGGTAGCGCATGGGTTGAATAAATGTAGGATCATGTAAGCTGCGGGAAAATATGATGATATGGGGTCAGGCGAAGCTTAGTTTAGAAGATATAGGGTGGGGATTGGAGCCAGGGGTGGGAACATGCTCCCGGGGTTAGTGGATGGGTTGAATAAGTGTACAGGATAATCTGAGCTCCCAAACTATATGAGAGTATGGCTTTGGTAAAGGCTTAGTTTAGGAGATATAGGGTGGGGCTCTGTGCCCCAGGGATGGGGGCATGCTCCACGAGGGTAGTGGATGGGTTCAGTAAGTGTAGCCAGATGTTAGCATTTGGAATATATTAAAGTTTGGGAGATCGGGCTGGCCTTAGTTTAGGAGACATAGGTGAGGCTGAGAAGCTGTGGACAAGAAAGTCTTCTAAGTCTAAAACTTTAACGTTTACTT
>JAVTVY010050739.1:0-28212 GCA_036873755.1 Hanleya hanleyi | reverse complement strand
ATTTAAATTACTATTTGCATGTTCAAATATTTCCAGGCATCATAGTTATCAGTTTCCAACCAGCGAACTGTACCACAATAACCAACCTCTAGTCATATATTTCAGTTCAATCAATGTTTACAGTTTATTGTAAAATCAACCAATATATATACAGTTAATCTCATGAATTAGTTTCATTTGTTGTGATTGAAAGAATTATTATGGATGCTTACTGGTTCAAAGATGTTTACTCAAAGTTCTGGTGACATTTGGTAATGTTCATTTATGATGCAAATTTCAATAATAGTAACAGCTCAGGAACTAGGAAGTACGGCTGACGTAAACTTGAGTAAGCCTGACAACATATCCTCTGCAGAATTCCAGTTGTATAAAAGTCAGCATATATTTCATTTTAATCACTACCGGTATTCTGTGAAACGGATCTTGCATTATCTTGAAAACATCTGTCAACTTCCTATGATAATCTCAGACTCATAGCAACATGTAAGCTGGAGTCCCGTAAGCATGCGACGATGTAGCTAATATCTTCATTGACGTAAGCTGGAACCGTCAGCCTCGTCAGCTGTATCAACACCGTAAGCCGAATTTGTAATCCTGTCTATCGGGCTTAATTATGCTTACTCTATGCTTACTATTTGTCACTGCTATAAGCTTACAATATTTAAATATATTCAGATAAATAGATACTAACAACTGTATGTGTATATTAATTGCTAGCTTGAGCTCCGATGTTCACTGTACAACGAGCCGGAATCGACTGAGGCCATGCCTGTCGAGCCGCTTTATATAAGTTGCTAACCAGTTGCCAACCAATGACGTAAAATTCTACGGCTCAATGAAAATGCTGAATTTTGATTGGTCAAAAATCTAGATTCTGCGAACGCCGTGACGTAATATCTCACACAGGCGAAGCAGACGGTAGGTAAAATCGAGAGCGCTATTTACCAAAAAGTATATGCTATTCCGAGGCAAAAATACAACACAACTCCGATGAATCAGAAGCGGAGCCAGATATCATTCGAAAGCCTGTATCCTGAACTTTCCATGGATATAATTACTTTCCAAGAAGGACACTTTATAGACGAGGATGGAAAAGTTATCGCTCTCGAAATGTGCAACACGTTGCACGCAAAACTACATGCAAAATCAAGCATGAACTTCACATCGAATCGGCGGGAACAAATGCCGATTTATCGAAAAATAACACCTCTAAGGCAGCAACCTGGCTAGCAAGGTAAGCCTTAACACTTATATTTTCATTGGATGCAAGGTTGTCTTGAGAAATATATCTCTAAATATGATTAATTATCGATTGTCTATCACGACAAACGAACACTCGGCTGAACAAATATGGCCAAAATGGCGGCCGTCCGAAGCTCGAAGTCAGAAAATTGTCAAGACTTCACAAATTAATGTCTCAACAATTAGAACGTCTTACGAGCTGATACTTCAGGACTAAATCATAAAATATCTGTACTTTCTAACCTTAGGAGGATTCGTCATGAAATTATTTAGAAATAGTTCATTCGCGCACTTTTTGTGACGCACTAAAACGAAGTTGACAGTTGTTTTAGTGTAGGCTTCTATGGTCAGCGCAAAAAGCCGACTCAAATATAAAAATCTATTTCTCCGTAAATATGAAACGTACAAACTTCTTACGTCAGGACAATGTTCTCCTATATATGTACTTCCTATTTCCTACAGGAATTGTCCGTAGAAAATTTATAAATGAGTTAAACTTACAAAAATGTCCGTAGGGGGGTCTTGAAATGTCTTGCCAAAACGATGTCAAAATTACCGGCAGACGATAAAACACCAAAAATAAACAAAGCGGGCTGTGCTAGTGAGGCTCCAGAATGTGGGTGTTTGTTTACATTCTGCAAATCGAACTAATTTTAAAATTAACCATAATATGTACTGAGTAGGTAATAATTTAAATTTTCGCCACACTATTCTACAAGAAAGTTCTCCAATGCGACACTCTGCATGACTCATTTGAACCAAGAATGGGTCATATCTCATCAAAACACAGCTATGCCTCCCAAAGATGCCCTTTCTCTACTATTCCTTGGGTCTGCATGCGCGTATCGTCCCCCCTGGAGGCGTATGAAGGGCCGTTCGCACCATAAATCCCTCTTTTAAACGTTCAAACTTTTCAAACGTTTATAAATTGTAAACGTTTAAATAGTTTAAACGTTTAAACTTGCACCAACCAATCAGATATCATGAATTGACATTTAGAGGACGTTTCCTGTCAAAAAGCAAACGTTTCCTGATGTAACACCCAATACTATATATAGACGTTTCCGGTAGTAATATTCGGGACTTTTAAATACGTTTCCGATTAAATCGATAACGTTTCCGGTTGTGATCGTCCAATCAAATTTTTTCACTTCTTTTTTTTTTACTGTAGACGTTTCCTATCAAAAGCAAACGTTTCCGGTAGTAATATTCAAAACTTTTAAACGTTTCCGGTTTAAGAGAAAACGTTCCGGTATGTTGTCTATTTCAACCAATCAAAACCGTCCTTACAAATTAGAGTCTCTTTGGCGCCGGGACAATTTGCGCGGGACACTTTGCTGGACAGCGGGCCGATTGCAAGTTTGCCTATCATGCTCATTAGAACAGGTCGAGTCGGCTGCAGTCGATCAGAACCCGATTCGAATGTAACATCAGTCGGACAAATTTTGGCCTAGAATAACCCCTGGGGGATACATCCACGGGAGAATATGTCCTGGGGAAACTTACCTGTAAGGGAATATTCCCGTACCCCAACATGAAACATCAGTTTTGTCTTGAGTTACGCAGTAACGCTGTCAGTAAATGAGAGGGGTAGAGCTCGAGTTACGCAGTTACGCTGAGCAAAAATAAATGGTCCAGGGCCGAAGTTACGAAGTTACGCTTTCCATAAACTGGGGATACGCAATTACGTTGAGTTATGCTGGATTCACTGACTTTCTTCAAATTCTTACCCTGAGTCCTTATCAGGCCAGTATGTATTATTAAGCTTCTCTCGCGATTTCTTACATGAGGGATGAACTGAATAGTACCACAAGAAACGTTTGCTTTTTGACTAGCTCCGGTGTACCCTTGTTCTATACTACGCGAGAACAACCTCACGTAGTATAGAACAAGGCTATACCGCAGCTACTTTTTGACAGGATATGTCTAAAGTATGTTACAACAATACCTGGTGGACAAAACATCAGTTTTGTCTGGAGTTATGCAGTAACGCTGTCAGAAGAGCTCGAGTTACGCAGTTACGCTGAGCAAAAATAAATGGCCCAGGGCCGAAGTTACGGGATGAACCGAATAGTACTACAAGAAACGTTTGCTTTTTGACTAGCTCCGATGTACCCTTGTTCTATACTACGTGAGAACAACCTCACGTAGTATAGAACAAGGCTATACCGGAGCTATTTTTTGACAGGAAATGTCTAAAGTATGTTACAACAGGAAATGTTTGCTTTTTGACAGGAAATGTCTTCTAAATGTCAATTCATGACATCTGATTGGTTGGTGCAAGTTTAAACGTTTAATTTTTTTCAAACGTTTACAATTTTTGAACGTTTGAAAAGTTTAAACGTTTGGTCGCTAAATGTCAATGTGACCGAAAGTGACTTTTGATCCGCGCGCATGCGCACAATACCGGATAACATGGTGGGCACGGATCAAAAGTCACTAAACGACCCTTAAAAGCCATGACCTGCGGCCAAAGGCAAACGGACACTTTCACTTTTACTCCACTTTCTCTACTACTGACTGCACTGATCTAGGGATAGGAAAGTCTTATTCTATAAAATCTAGGATTCGGAATCTATAATATGAATCCTAGGTAAAATTAACATAAAACATTTTCAAAGGTAGGCCTATCATTTTTGTCATTAAAGAATGTAAATTGAATGTACAAAAGTAGTAGTGTCTAGGCAGATCAGCGGACATTTCACCCGGATGTAAAAATGACGTCACTTCCGGTTTATGGGTAGCGCCATCTATACACTCTGGACGCAAGGGAGACAACTCGGACTAATGAGGAGGTGTGCGCAGGAGTGTTCTGCGGCGGCGTCTGCCTTCTGGTTCAAGATGGCGGCACGTCCGGTGTCGAAAACTGGCCATTTTGTCGGAATGTGGTCATCTAGTGTCGAAAACTGGACCCGGTATGGGTCCTGGGTCCCGCTAGACGTTTTGGGGTCTAGGTGGGCCACTAGTGGTCCGATGGAGTCGTATGAGGTATCAATATGAAGCATTCGTGAAGGAGCATCCGAGGGGATGAGTGTGACGTGGAACTGACCTCATTCTGCGCATGCGCAGTAGACAAAGGGTATGGAAATAGACGTTTTGGGATCTAGGGGAGCCCCTAATGGGCCGATGGAGTTGTATGAGGTATCAATGTGAAGCCTATGTGAAGGGGCATCCAGTCATGGGTAAGTGCATGTAAAATTTTTCCTGATAAAAAAAAAACGGAACACGGACTTTATCGAAAAATCCGGGAAAATGCCTATATGGGGTATGGGGGGTATATAGGTCGCCGGGCTTAACGGGGCTTGCCTATCAATAGAGTTATCTCCCCCTAGTTCCAGGGTGGGTGTATGTAAAAAATTTCCCGAAAAAATACGGAACACGGACTTTATCCTAAATTACGGGAAAATGCCTATATGGGGTATGGGGGGTATAGGACCATCCTGGGAAACCTACTTCTCGACATTTGCAGTATAGGTTGTGGGGTCTCGTTTTCTTAGTCTCGTCAAGACAAACATGATAGGAAGTGTCGCTGAGCGAATCGTTGAAATTTTTGGAAAAAGTTCAGGGAGACCCATATAGTCCCATACTAGGGGTATAGGACCAATGTTTGTCCCACTGGGAAACCTACTTCTAGACATTTGCGGTATGGTTGTTTGGATTTGTTTTCTTATTCTCGTCAAGACAAACATGATAGGAAGTGTCCCGGCACGAAACGGTGAAATTTTTGAAAAAAAGTTCGAGGTCTGTATATAGCCCCATATAGATCCATATACGGGTTATGGGGGTATAGGACCAATGTTTGTCCCACTGGGAAACCTACTTCTAGACATTTGCGGTATGGTTGTTTGGATTTGTTTTCTTAGTCTCGTCAAGACAAACATGATAGGAAGTGTCCCGGCACGAAACGGTGAAATTTTTGAAAAAAGTAACCGAGACCTGGGTAGGCCCATAGGCCTATACTGCATGGCTATGGGTGTATAGGTCCATACGGTGCGGACGTTTTGGGATCTAGGTGGGCCACTAATGGTCCGATGGGGTCGAGTGAGGTATCAATGTGAAGCTCTCATGCAGGAGCACTTGACTACACTAATGGTTCGTACGTTGTCAATAGTCTGCGCATGCGCAGCCTGGCCGTATTATAGAAAGCAGGCATTTTGGGGTGTGTGGGTGTGGGTGTGTTTGGGTTAGAGATGGGCTATTCACGGTTCGAATGGGTCGTGTGAGGTATCCATGTGAAGCCTATGTAATGGAGCATCTGATGGCGTGGATGTGGGGTAGAAATAGGGTCATTCTGCGCATGCGCAGCCTGGCCGTAGTATAGAAAGCAGGCATTTTTGGGGGTGTGTGTGGGTGTGTTTGGGTTAGAGATGGGCTATTCACGGTTCGAATGGGTCGTGTGAGGTAACAATGTGAAGCCTATGTAATGGAGCATCTGATGGCGTGTATGAGGGGTAGAAATAGGGTCATTCTGCGCATGCGCAGTCTGGCCGTGGTATAGAAAGCAGGCATTTTTGGGGGTGTGTGTGGGTGTGTTTGGGTTAGAGATGGGCTATTCACGGTTCGAATGGGTCGTGTGAGGTAACAATGTGAAGCCTATGTAATGGAGCATCTGATGGCGTGGATGTGGGGTAGAAATAGGGTCATTCTGCGCATGCGCGGTAGCCAAAGGGTATGGAAATAGACGTGTTGGGGTCTATGTGGGCCCCTAATGGGCCTATTGTGTCGAGTGAGGTATCAATGTGAATCATATGTGGGGGAGCATCCACCTGGACTAACATTCACGTGGTTTGGTGGGTCTGCGCAAGTGTGTGACGTCACTTCCGGTTTTTCAGAATGCTCAAACACTACCTCCAACTTTCCCGGCCCGGCCCGGCCCGCCCCGGCCGCAGCGCGCGCGCGCGCGGGAGTGATCTGATGCCGCAGCGCGCGCGCGTCATCACCGGCAGTGCGCGGGTGAATGTCGGGTCAAAAGGTCAAAGGTCACATCCAGGTCAAACGGTCCAAGGTCTCCCTTTCGGCAAGGTTCGGAGGAGACAATGTTGCGGCATCGATAGACAGAGCTTGAACCCCAAAAGGGGATTGTAAATTAACCTGGGAAGGATGGGCAGTTCCATTTGGACCAATCAAAGTGGGAAACCTACTTCTATACATTTGCGGTATGGTTGTTTGGATTTGTTTTCTTAGTCTCGTCAAGACAAACATGATAGGAAGTGTCCCGGCACGAAACGGTGAAATTTTTGAAAAAAGTTCGAGGTCTGTCTATAGCCCCATATAGACCCATATACTGGGTTATAAGCCCAATGTATGTATAAATCCATACTGGGTGGACGTGTTGGAGTCTAGGTGAGTCCCTGGTGGTCCAATGGTGTCGTATGAGGTCTTATTTTGAAGCTCTCATGCAGGAGCACTTGACTACACTAATGGTTCGTATGTTGTCAATACTCTGCGCATGCGCAGCCTGGCCGTAGTATAGAAAGCAGGCATTTTTGGGGGTGTGTGTGGGTGTGTTTGGGTTAGAGATGGGCTATTCACGGTTCGAATGGGTCGTGTGAGGTATCAATGTGAAGCCTATGTGAGGGGGCATCTGATGGCGTAGATGTGGGGTAGAAATAGGGTCATTCTGCGCATGCGCGGTAGCCAAAGTGTATGGAAATAGACGTTTTTGTGGTCTAGGTGGGCCCCTAATGGGCCTATTGTGTCGAGTGAGGTATCAATGTGAATCATATGTGGGGGAGCATCCACCTGGACTAACATTCACGTGGTTTGGTGGGTCTGCGCAAGTGTGTGACGTCACTTCCGGTTTGGATGAATGGGGCGTGACCTTTGGACATGTCTAGACTTGTCTGTGTCTCTCCGTGTCATGTACTGGGGTTTTGCCCACAATGGCGTTCACCTCCGATACTCTTCGGTCAGGTCCGTGGGAGGGGATCTGTGGGGTTAAGAATGGCGTTCACCTCCGTGTCTTTTCGGTGAAGATGTGGCGTACCGAGAGATGTAAGCGCGCGCGCGCATGAAGACCCTCATACATACCCCAATGCAGGCGCAGACGTGATGTGCCCGGATGATAGACACGGACGTCGCCGAGAAAAACACATACAACACGTCACATACAGTCGCCCCCCTCAAGACCCTCATATATACCCGAAAAGATACGGACGTTACCGAAAAGACACGGACGTTACCGAAAAAACACGGACTTTACCGAAAAGACACCGACTTTACCGAAAAGACACGGACGCACCCGAAAAGACACGAAGGTGAACGACATTGTGGAAAAACCCCACAGACAGGTCAGTACATGCATTCCTATCATGTTCACATAATAAAGAAAAGGATTGGTGACATGGTCTATAAAACACGTCTCTCTGGATCCTACACCTTCATTTCTACGGTTGCAGAGCCATGACGGAGATCCAACCCTATGCGACTCGCATTTTACAGCATGCCACCGCGGTGAATTCATTCACGGGTTACCGAACAGTGGTCCGGTCCATGTTTGCAGATGGCGACGACAACGAGGGGCGACGCCAGATCCTGAACGAGTTCACAGAAGCGGTCCTCGACAGAGTGCACTCGATGGAGAGGTGTGCCATCACTCACCACTACTGGACTATGACAGCCATCCTTGATGCTCGGGCTATAGGTCTTTGGATTATGGACGCGGATATTCTCTAATGGACGACGGCTGGATTATGAATGACGGACTAGACGCTTGTAATATGGACCACGAGCGCTCACGCCGGAACCAGCGACGACTGGTTGGCCTCACAATAGTCTGTGCCCTATTGACCCTGGCGCTGTGGTATTGACAGTGGGGCCTCACCATAAATACGAGGGTCAGACAGAGTGTGTGTCATTCACCGTTCGTCATTGGATCAAGCATGTCACCAGTCCTACGAGCCATCCTTCCCCTTACACCCCGGGTGGGGTTACACGTCTATGAAGATGAAGTCACCCTCGTGGAAGACCGTGGAGATGTTTGCTGGTCGCCCGCTGAGACCGTATCGAATACGGTTACGCTACACCGTGACGGCTGGACCAAATTTAAACGGGTGTTGAGCGGCGAGCTCGATGGACACCTCATCCACATAGACAATGCCATTTACGTATACCGTGGACCCTTCTTCCCACGCCTGGGCCGCTATCAAGACCCTACGCGAGGCTTCACCCTAGACCCCGATCTGTGGATAGCCCTCGAGAAAGTGGTGCCTATCGTGGACCAGCTGTTTACACCGGACGAGCGGTCATCAGACGAGTTGGAGTGGGCTCGTGCCCTGAGAGAAGCAGCGGCAGAACCCAATGAACAAATGTCTAGCCATGAACCAGACGACGATGCCATTGATTACCCGGCTAGACTTTGACCACCCGATCCTTTGATCTCACGGGGTTCTCCTTATAAATACGAGAGACAGTCAAATCTGGTACCATTCACGTACTGACCATGACGGAGCATATAATACTGGCGTATCTCAGCTTGACCCCTGAGGTTTTCCTGCACGTGTATGCGGATAAGGTCGATATCATGGAGGAGGTGGGAGACATCTGCGATGCGGACCCTACACAACCGTGCCCGGCTCACATTCGTCTGTCCCGAGAGGGCTGGACTAAATTCAAAAGGGTGTTGTCTGGTGAACTGGACGGCGACCTCATCCACTTGTGTCACGATGTGTACATCCGACGCGGCCCTTTCTTTGCTCAATTGGCTCGGCTAGATGGAGGTACAGTGCATTTTACCCTTCACCCTGATCTATGGTCTGCATTGGAAGATGCCGTGGTAGATGTGGATCAAGTGCTTACGGAGGAAGATCGGTCATCAGACGAGTTGGACTGGTCATTTACCATGCACATGTGCTGGCAGAAGCCAACGAAGAAAATCAGAAAGAAACTCTGGCCCAAGATATACCCGTTATAAATAAACGATAGAGCCAGGGTCCATCATCATTTGTCACCATGAAGCGCTGGGAGAAGGTGTTGGATAACTTATACTACAGTCCTGACAGTCCGGCGGCCTATAGTGCATTGTCGGCTCTCTATCGAGCGGCCAAACCCCAGGGGATACAACGTGCCCAAGTCCGAGATTGGTTAAGAAAACAAGACACCTATACCTTACATCGATCTGTCCGTCGCCATTTTCTACGGAACCGGGTCATCGTGGGAGGACTAGATGCCCAGTGGCAAGCGGATTTGGTCGATATGAGCGCCTTTGCCAAACACAACGATGGAAATCGGTATATCTTGACGTGCATCGATATCCTATCCAAGTATGCGTGGGTGGTACCCATCCGGACGAAAACGGGGGCGAATCTCATAGCGGCGTTCAAAGACATCTTCAAGACCGAGCGCAAACCTTTGTATTTGCAAACCGACGAAGGCACGGAATTCCTCAACAGACCGTTCCAACAGTTTCTGAAAGCCCAGAAGGTGTTTTTCTTCCATACGTACAACGAGACCAAGGCTTCCGTGGTGGAAAGGTTCAACAGGACATTCAAAGGCCGCATGTATAAATATTTCACCTATAAGAATACAAGGCGGTACATCGATGTTCTCCGAAACTTGTGAGTGGTTACAATCGAGCCTATCACCGGAGTATAGAGAGAGCCCCCATTACCGTGACCCAACGCAATGAAGCCCAAGTCCGGCGTGTCTTGTACCCCAGGCAATCGCAGCGAACGACGAAGGCGGTGTTCAAGGTCGGGGACCCTGTACGGATCAGTAAAGTCAAAGGTCAATTTGAGAAAAGTTACTTGCCCAACTGGAGCGATGAGCACTTCCTGATTAAACGGCGCCTACCCCGACAGCAGCGAGTCTATGAACTGGAAGATCTTCAAGGAGAACCGTTGCTAGGGACGTTTTACGAGACGGAATTACAGCCTGTCGTAAAAACACAGCAAGACTACTGTTAAACGCATGTACTCACCACTGAGGTTGATATCCGAATGCTGTAACGTCACGTCATCCAAGAGACGTACAGCGTTCAGTGTTGACTGCACCATCTTGTTGCGTCACGATTACATCACGATGACGTCATAAAGGTCTCCAGGATGACCGTACTAATATATTAACATTCCCTCCTTTTTCTTTTCCTTTTTGTTTTAGAATCCACAGCGGCGATTTCATTTCCATTACTGCTCCAAATTAATTTAGCTCCTTAAAGTTCAACAACACAAAGTTCAAAAGTCATTCATAACTTCAACAATAACTTATGTACACATGTACAGATTTCCAATGTTCCTAAAGCGATCTAGACATCAACATCTATGCTCCCATTTTGGAACACAGATAGCAGTTCATTTCCAGACGCTCCTCTTTTTGTCAAGCAATCTGCAAGTTGACTTTTTCCTGAACACCATCTCACTGATTCTACTTCTCTTCCAATCATTTCCTTGATTGATCCTATGTCAATCCTTAGCCTTCTGTCATTTACCTGCTTGGTAGAGTAGACTGCTTCAACAAGACTCTTGTTGTCCACAAATGCCACAATTGGCAACTTTGCATCTGGAATTACTTCGAACAGCAATGCTTTTAGGAATACAGCTTCTTCCAATCCTACAGCAAGCGCTAAACTTTCAGCTGCCAGTGTAGAGCGTACAACTCTCTTGATCTTGTTGGTTCTCCATGAGATGGGGCACACCTTTCCCTTGCAAGTGATGAATACAATAAGTCCCATGGCACTACTTACACCATCAGACAAATTCGCCAAAGACGCATCTGTGAAAACACACAGCTTCCACTCAGAAGAGTTGCCTAAGTCTCTGAATGTCACATATGAGTCAATTTCTTTCAATTTTCTCATCATTTTCCTGGCACATACAAGATCCTGAACTGTAGCTGAGTTGTTCTTTATGCTCATGTCAATCATTTCGAATGCCATATCTGGTCTTGAGCCACGAACTATCCAATTCATAGATCCAAGCAGAGATCTGTAATCAGTTAGACCTTTAGAATCCAATTCTGCCTTCTTTTGCATGGTCTTCTCCAACTCCATTCTGTTCACATCTACATTTTCAACGTAGTCAGTTTGATCAAGTATGATTCTGTCCTTGTTCTGATGAATCTGAAAACCAACGTATGAGAAGTCCTTCTCCTCAAGTTTTCCAGCAAGGAATCTGCTACGCAACGGAACCATTACTTCTTCATCAAAAATCTTCTCACCAGCATGCAGGAAATCATCGATGTGACTCACCATCATACCGACCAGCCGTCCATTCTCATCTCTCTTGTAATATACCGAAGGTTCTATTTTGCACTGTTGGCATCCTAGTCTTGTCATCTCTGCAGCCACTGAGAGATAAAACTGTCTTGGCGCATCACTTAATCCGTATAGGCATCTCTTGAGTTTCCAGATGTGTCCCTCCTGTACATCAGCTTCCTTCGGTGGTATTAGGTACACATCTCGCTCTAATTCTTCACATTGTAGAAATGCAGACTTTATGTCTGTTGTCTTAACTGTCCATTGACGAGACGCTGATATAGTTAGAAACAGGCGTACTGCACTTTTCCCCACTCTTGGTGAATCACATTGTATGGTTTCTTTCTCTTCAAATCCTCTTGCCACAAGCCTAGCTCTGGATTTTCCATTCTTGAGGGTGAGGACCCATCTTGTAGAAATGCAGTTCTGTCCACAATATGGCACCTCTTCATATGTCTTGAAATTCTGCAATTTCTTCAGTTCCTGTTCTTTGGCTTCATAGCATTCCGTACTTTTCTGTTGTTCCTTGGTCAATAAGGCCACATATACATCACAGCCATCACAATCGCAGGTCTTTGTCTTCTTCTTTATTCTAGCTGACTTTCTTGTCTCAACATATCCTGTTTCAATATCTTGAGGCTCAGTACTTCCTTCTTCTTCTGTCTGTACACTGCTTCTATCTGTGTTTGATCTGTTTTCTTCAGCATCTTCATTCTCTCCTACAGTCTGCCTGTCAGTTCCATCTTCTAGCTGTCCTTGACTTGATAACAGCAACGGTATGTCAGAGTCAACCACATCCGTCCTAATGCTCACTTCCTTTCCAACTAAATGCGCCGGTACTACACGGTGGAGCAGATTTTGAAAACGGAACGTTGACGTGGCAAACTGTTTCATTTCGTCAAATGTCAAGGCTGGCCCAGTTCCTTCAATTCCTGGGTCGCTGCCAAGCAGGTGAAACCACTATAAAGCCAGACACCACTGCCGTCATCCTTCATTCCACGTCCGACCACAGTGCTATGGACAAACAGCAGCTGCCTCTGAACACAGCGTCTCCCAAAACGCGCAAAGCGCAAGTGGGCTTTGTGGAGATAGTGCTAACCCTGCTGAGTGTGTTGTACGGAGGTGTGTTTTACGACGTGGCCTATGTCAGCACGTTACTTAACCAACTGAGAACACCAGCCACCAGTGAAACCGA
The DNA here is from genome assembly GCA_036873755.1 of Hanleya hanleyi. Lineage (NCBI taxonomy): Eukaryota > Metazoa > Mollusca > Polyplacophora > Lepidopleurida > Hanleyidae > Hanleya > Hanleya hanleyi. Next base: position 15,586 of record JAVTVY010050739.1, on the reverse strand, counting down.
TCTACAGATAGCACCAGTCAACCCCGTATCGAGCCCAGTCACCACCACACCCCGTGTACAAGCCACGTCGAGCTCCACACCAAGCTCCACATCTACACCAAGTACACCCACTACGTCTGAAGACCCACCGGATTTCATCCCTCACAGTGAACAGACAACGACGACCGACGTTGTACCCACCACCACTCCAGTTCACTCGCACCAAATTTACAAGAGCGGGTTACCACGACAACGGATACACCTCGAACCATGGACCCTCGGTGGCAGCATCCCTTCACTTGCGTCATCGCAGGACCGACGGGTTCCGCCAAAACGCACTTCGTCAGGAAGCTCCTTCAACACGCCGACAGCATGATCACCCCACCCATTGCCCGAGTCGTGTGGTGTTACGGAGAATGGCAGGAAGCGTATGCAGCAATGCCCCACATCACGTTCGTGGAAGGCCTACCCAACTTGGCCGATTTGGAACCCGACACCTTGACGGTTCTGGATGATCTCATGGCGGAGACGGATGCGCGGGTCACCCAACTCTTTACCAAAGGCAGCCACCATCGACGGCTCAGCATCATCTACATTGTGCAGAATCTGTTCAGTAAAAACAAAGAACATAGGAACATCAGCTTAAATACCCACTACCTGGTGGTCTTCAAAAACCCGAGAGATACCACTGAACTGCTGCACCTGGCGAGACAGATGTATCCCGGCCGCACACCGTTTGCGTTGGAAGCCTTTAAAGATACCACAACCCCTCAGCACGGGTATATGCTCTTCGACCTCAAGCAAGCCACCCCCGACCACCTTCGACTACGGACCGGCATCTTTCCCGGAGAGGCCCACCACGTGTACATTCAAAAATAATGTAAACACACCCACAGTGGCTCCCCCAGCTGGAGTGTGTGTTTGATGATGGGGATAATAAAAAGAATGAATACCACAGCATGGTTGACTTTGTCTCTGAAGTAGATAAAAAGGGCAGAGTTGTGGGTTCTGGCATTAGTTGTACATGATGTCTGCGCGAGTACGGAAGCACGCTCCCACGCTCCGTGTATTGAAGACGGCCCCACCCGAGTTGGTCCGAACCATTGTACGCGGTGCGGACCCTGACCTTGTACGCTGTCTATGCGAGATCGGGTACAACCTGTTAAAAGGCAACGTACCACTGACTCCGGCTCAGAAGACCAAGTTGGCCAAGCATAAGACAGGTCTCCGAACCTTAGTCCAGAAGCGGGTCCCTCAAACACAAAAGAAAAAGGTGTTACAGAAAGGCGGCTTTCTCGGGGCCATCTTAGCACCGTTGGCCGCTTCCGTGTTGGGTCCAGTATTGGGTGGACTCTTCGGCCGACAATGAACCACACGAAAAAATGGTCCTCGTCGAACCACGGTTCCTTCAAAACCTCCAATCACCCTACCCTGTCCCACCTACGGTGAAGACCATAAACACCCTCGATGGAGAGATGCAACAGATCTTACAGAGACCGGGGTTAAGTGACAGTGAGAAAGTACAACGGTACAGACGCTTCAACGGTACATGACGTTCATGGATCAATACAAAACCCTCTCTACCCCACCACCACCACCACCGCCACCACGTGACACACCGCCGACTTCAGCACCGCTCCAGCAGCCGCCATTACCAGGGGTACCACCCACAGCCCCACAGTGGGTGGAAGACGAAGTGCTGAAGAGTGTACCTGCATCGTTCAAGAAACAAGCTGGCCTGGTATTACAACGGATGAAACAGAATCCTAACATGACTTGGAATGATAAAGGTGAACTCCTGGTACAGAATCAGGTGGTTCCCGGCACCCACATGACGGATTTAGTGAATGACTTGATGCGTAAACGCAGGTCGCACACGGATCCTCGAGGATGGGAGATCTTCGCTCAAGGCTTGAAAGACATGCATGTACCACAGGAATTGGTGGGGAACCCCCATCGCAAGGCCTTTATGCAGCGAACCCAGCAATCGCCGAGTGGCCCACTACCTTCTTGGGAAGCCGAATGGGAACCGGAGTCACCCCCCAAAACTCCACCATCACAACGGGCACCTTCTTTTCAGACCTTTAAAAAACCACCCTCGATCAGGACACCCCACATCTGCAGAGCCGTGACACGTAGCAAGTCAACGCGACGAACACGACGCCGGACACAACCGCCCAAGGCCTGGAACACCTATTAAAACCAACAGCAGCAGCAAGAAAGTTCAGTCGCCATGTTTTACCTCACCCTACCCAGTAACAGTTCGCTGGATGTGTTTCCTGACAACACCGTGGCCAAGTACGTCACCCAGTTACCGCAACCGTTGCATTTACCTGGGCGCTGGGAATGTGGCCTCGTGGATATCCAATACCCTTACTCGTGGTACAACGTGCGAGCCAATGAAATGTGGTACGAGGTGACCTACGAAGGCAAAAACACCCGACTCACCCTCCCCGAAGGCTAATACGATACCCCCAAGGAGTTCGTGGGTGGGCTGTCAAGACTGTTGCATTATAAGGCTCTACGGGAGGTCACGAATATTTCAAAACCCATCAAATCCTTTCCCTTCAAGAATCACGTGGACTTCGATTACAACGCACACAACGATAAGGCACAGCTTATCGTCACCGCCAACGCGAGTGTCGTACTGACTCCTATCCTACAACAAATGCTGGGTTTCGATCTACAGACGTTCGCTGGTCCCACCGCCCACCAAGGCGAGATCCCGATGGATATGAAGTCGGGTATGTACGGACTCTACGTCTACTCGGACGTGGTGGACAACCACATCGTGGGCGATATCAACACACCTCTGTTACGGGTGGTCCCCATTAAAAAGTTGTATGGAGATCAAGTCACCCACAGTTTCACCCACATGCTCTACCTGCCCGTACGACAAACCCACATCAACACGATCACGGTGGATATAAGAGATGACACGGGACGACCGGTGGCATTCGAACGCGGGAAAGTGGTGCTGACACTTCATTTTCGACAAGCACGTGCTCCCCACTTTGCATAATGAAAGTACCTTACGAGTGCGATGCACGCAGCTATATGGACTATTATGCCCAACAGGCCGGGGGTGGCTTTCCGGTCTTTAGCGGTGCACGCATGCAACGAGGACATGGACTGGGGAACATACTCGGCAGCATCGTCAAAACGTTCCTGCCCTTGGTGACGCGTGGGGTGAAAGCAATCGGCAAACAAGCGGTACGCAGTGGACTGCAAGTGGCCGGTGATGTCTTGGGGGTACGCACCCAAAGAAGCCTTGAAACGGCGGGCTAAAGAAGCGGGAGGCGTCTTGGTGGCCAAAGCACAACGCACCGTAGGGAATAAAAGAGCTGCCCCACCGAGACCACGCACCAGTCGACGACCGACCCAGCGACGACGCACATCGAAGAACCAGGATATCTTTCCTTAAAATATGTCCTTGATCCACGCCAAGTCCTGCCCCTCCACCAACAGTGAATTTGATTTGTGGACCGTGCCGCCCACACAGACCAGTGCCGAACAAGGATTATGGGTGGAGCATCTCCCGCTCTCCAGCATCAACGAAACAGGGCCCATCGTGTTCACCATCAGTAATGCGGATACGGCCTATGTGGATTTAGCCCATACATACTTGTATGTGAAAGCCAAGGTGGTCAATGGGGAAGGCACCAGAATCATCCAAGCTGCAACGGTGGGCCCGACGAATCTCTGGCTGCACTCGATGCTTCAACAGGTGGATATTTTTCTCAGCGACAAACTCATCAGTGACTCGACCAACACGTACCCCTATCGAGCCTACATCGAGACACTGTTGTCGTATGGCCGAGAGGCTAAAAAATCTCAGCTGACAGCCGCTTTATTCTACCAGGACACACCTGAGCACATGGACACGGTGGACAATGTGGGATATAACAAACGGAAGGCTTTCACTGCGAACAATGCCTCGGTGGATATGATGGGTCGACTGCACACAGACATGTTCATGCAAGACCGGTACCTCTTGAACAAGATCCCCATCAAAATCCGACTGATACGGGCGCCTCCGACCTTCGCCTTGATGGCCACTAACGTAGAGGGGAATGCAGCTGACTATAAGATTGTTATCCAAGAGGCAGTCCTGTATGTCCGAAAAGTGAAACCGAAGCCAGCCATTCAATTGGGACACATGAAAGCCTTGGAAACAAAACCAGCCCAGTACCCTATCCGACGTGTACAAACCAAAGTGGTCTCTGTGCCTGCTGGAAATATGAGCTCCAACAAAGAAAACCTGTTCCTGGGAGAACTACCCAAGCGATTAATCCTGGCCTGTGTGGAAAATACCAGTTTCAGCGGAGCCTACCCAGAGAATCCGTTTGACTTTAAACATTTCGGCATCAATTTTGTGGCCCTGCATGTGGATGGACAACAGGTCCCAGCCACGGCCTTAACACCGAACTTTGGGCGCAGGAATTTCATTCGAGCCTATCAGAGCCTGTTTACAGCCACCGGTCAAATCAACCAGGACGAAGGGAATTTGATCAGTCGGGAGGACTACGCGAACGGATACACGTTGTTCTGTTTCGATCTGACCCCCACCTTAGAGAACGACCATCAGCTGGCCCTGGCCAAGCAAGGCAATTTACGGTTGGAAATCCACTTTGCACGAGCCCTCGCGACCACCGTCAATGTGATCTGCTACGCCGAGTTTGACAACATCATTCAAGTGGACAAGGCGCGCAACGTCCTGTGTGACTTCTCCACCTAACATGGATACAGACCAGATAACCACCGTGCTGGAGAATGACCCAGGGACACGTATGGTCTTTCAAGGGGTGTTCGCTCGAGATGTGTTCCCATTAGACCGTGTGTATCCTGCTGCTTACGTTCTCAACACGGACCCGATGGATCGGCCTGGTGAACATTGGGTGGGCGTGTACTTGACAGAACAGCAGGGCGAATACTTTGACCCGTACGGCCTGCCACCCCTCCATCCCGATTTAACAGACTTCATGGATCAAGGCACAGAGACGTGGTGTTGGAACAGTCAAACGTTGCAAAGCCTGACCAGTAGCGTGTGCGGACAATATTGCTTGTTTTACCTGTACCATCGATGCCGGGAAAGACCCTTATCTACCATCGTACAGATGTTTGACGAGTACCCCAAGGCCGAGGACCGCGATGTACTCGTATATGACTAGGCCGCACATCATTTCAATGTACAAGCCCCGTTCTGGGCTTAAGTTCTTTCAATGTACACACGCCCGCTGTTCTGGGCTTAAGTTTACAAGCCCCCTGTTCTGGGCTTCAGTTCTTTCAATGTACAAGCCCCCCTGTTCTGGGCTTCAGTTTTCACGTGGTTGTTCTCACGTTGTTGTTGTTACTGAATAAAAAGCAAAATGAGATCTCACCAAAAAAACCCTGTCTTGTGTGTTTTCTATATGAACATAATGCATGACACTGGCTTTGAACACCGTATTAGCCAATCAGTGGCCTAGAATGGAGCCAAAGGTAACCCATCCATGTCCAGAAAACATTACCCGGGTGTACAAGAACCGGATGTAGGCGCGGACGTAGGCGAAAGCATCCCAGTACCCGGATGTAGGCGCAGACGTGAGCGAAATTCTAGTACCCGTCCATTGGTTCTTTTATCGATCGCTCATTGGCTCTTTTTCTCGACCGCTGATTGGTCCAAATGGAACTGCCCATCCTTCCCAGGTTATTTTGCGCACGCGCGCGTGCGCTGCGGCCGGGGCGGGCTGGAGGTAGTGTTTGAGCATTCTGAAAAACCGGAAGTGACGTCACACACTTGCGCAGACCCACCAAACCATGTGAATGTTAGTCCAGGTGGATGCTCCCCCACATATGATTCACATGGATACCTCACTCGACACAATAAGCCCATTAGGAGCCCACATAGACCCCAACACGTCTATTTCCATACCCTTTGGCTACCGTGCATGCGCAGGATGACCCTATTTCTACCCCACATCCACGCCATCAGATGCTCCATTACATAGGCTTCACATGGATACCTCACACGACCCATTCGAACCGTGAATAGCCCATCTCTAACCCAAACACACCCACACACACCCAAAAATGCCTGCTTTCTATACTACGGCCAGGCTGCGCATGCGCAGACTATTGACAACGTACGAACCATTAGTGTAGTCACGTGCTCCTGCATGAGAGCTTCACATTGATACCTCACTCGACCCCATCGGACCATTAGTGGCCCACCTAGATCCCAAAACGTCCGCACCGTATGGACCTATACACCCATAGCCATGCAGTATAGGCCTATGGGCCTACCCTGGTCTCGGTGACTTTTTTCAAAAATTTCACCGTTTCGTGCCGGGACACTTCCTATCATGTTTGTCTTGACGAGACTAAGAAAACAAATCCAAACAACCATACCGCAAATGTCTAGAAGTAGGTTTCCCAGTGGGGCAAACATTGGTCCTATACCCCTAGTATGGGACTATATGGGTCTCCCTGAACTTTTTCCAAAAATTTAAACGATTCGCTCCGCGACACTTCCTATCATGTTTGTCTTGACGAGACTAAGAAAACGACACCCCACAACCTATACCGCAAATGTCGAGACGTAGGTTTCCCAGGATGGTCCTATACCCCCCATAATACCCATAACCATATAGGCATTTTCCCGTAATTTAGGATAAAGTCCGTGTTCCGTATTTTTTCAGGAAAAATTTTACATACACCCACCCTGGAACTAGGGGGAGATAACTCTATTGATAGGCAAGCCCCGTTAAGCCCGGCGACCTATATACCCCCCATACCCCATATAGGCATTTTCCCGGATTTTTCGATAAAGTCCGTGTTCCGTTTTTTTTTCAGGAAAAATTTTACATGCACCCACCCATGACTGGATGCCCCTTCACATAGGCTTCACATTGATACCTCATACAACTCCATCGGCCCATTAGGGGTTCCCCTAGATCCCAAAACGTCTATTTCCATACCCTTTGTCTACTGCGCATGCGCAGAATGAGGTCAGTTCCACGTCACACTCATCCCCTCGGATGCTCCTTCACGAATGCTTCACATTGATACCTCATACGACTCCATCGGACCACTAGTGGCCCACCTAGATCCCAAAACGTCTATCGGGACCCATATCGGGTCCAGTTTTCGACACTAGATGACCACATTCCGACAAAATGGCCAGTTTTCGACACCGGACGTGCCGCCATCTTGAACCAGAAGGCAGACGCCGCCGCAGAACACTCCTGCGCACACCTCCTCATTAGTCCGAGTTGTCTCCCTTGCGTCCAGAGTGTATAGATGGCGCTACCCATAAACCGGAAGTGACGTCATTTTTACATCCGGGTGAAATGTCCGCTGATCTGCTTAGACACTACTACTTACAAAGAAATAATGTCGGAATCAAATTTAAGTTCCCAGCCTATGCAATAAACTAGTTATCCGTACTATAAAAGAGGTGTAAGAAAAAAACATCTAGGCCTACCACAATTAATGTATGGATTCGCATTTTAAATATTTTGCTCGTCTTTGTATTATCGCTACATTTAAAGATCTGTAAAGTATATTGTTTGAATTTTTATTTTATTTTTCATAATGATTTTCAAACTACCGGTAAGGAATAAACACCACAACGGCACGAATATCGCTACATTAAAATTACACATCTCCAAGATAACATATCAATCAGTGACAAAGAGTTACTATCGACACGAGCGCAACAATTCCCTCCTTGATGGAATGGCTGGCTGGACAAGGGCGTCGGACGCGGTACGGCAGGTACCACTTTTGCGCGAAAGAAAAAAAAAAACGAAAGAAAGAAAAAAAAAAAAAACGAAGAAAGAAAGAAGGAAACACACACAAAAAAAACTACAACTGCAAGCAGTTTTGATATCTTCCAAGCTGAAGAAGACTCGGTCCTGAGCGCCAGTGCATTTGTTAGCGGCTCTGAGTACCGACCAGCCCTTCTGGGACAATTTCGATATGCATGATGTCAGTTGATGTTCACATTATTTTATCAACAAAACAAGGAATTAATTTTCTCCGTACGAACGAATTCGTTGCTCGCTGGTCCAATGCGCCATACACACTAGGTTGTTTCTGGCTGCATGCTGCCTTTCCCGATCCGTACCCGGCCTGCCGTGGTTTGGTTAAACAAGAGCCCAACAGCGTCTTAATTATACACGTTTCATGTTTTATCATCTGGAAGCACTTGTTATAATGTTCTGATGTGTATCCTATCGGGAACAAAACACTTTTCAGATACTGTCTGTGAGTGCCATTTTAGTGACATTTAGAAAAACATCGCTAACGCTGCAAGAGGATAACCCTCGGCTTTAGCCGCCGCAATATTCCATCTCCAAGTAATTCCATTCAAGTATTATATAGCTACAAAGAATGACGGGGTAGGGCGTTTTTTTTATAATATCAGTAACCCCAAACTTCGAAAAGAGTTCACTCGGTTTAGAATCAGTGCACATTCGCTCAGAATTGAAAATTGAGGATGAAATCCATTTCTTGGTGAATTGTCCAGCTTACGATCACATAAGGAATGGCTTATTTTCCTCTGCCTTTGATGCATCAGCCAACTTCTTAACATTAACAGAAAGTCAAAAATTCATTTGGCTGTTAAGTAATGATAACCAAACTGTTTGCTGTGCTGTGGCAAAGTATATTTGTGAAGCCATGCAGTTTCGGTCAAAGGGGGATAACTCTGATGGGTCTGTTTGACTGGATAAATGATAAGACCAAAACCTGCAGTACTGGTATATATGGCCGAGTTTGTATTTCTCTGTTGACGTTAATCATTCTTGTTTGTAATTGAACAGGCCCGTAGCCAGGGGGGTTATTTTGGGTTCGGGAAACCCCCCTTTCGGAAATATTATATATTTTTCTCATATAAATGCCCTTTTCAAACTGAAGCGAACCCCCTATTTGCCCCTTTTCCCATACAGCGAACCCCCTGATGTGCACTTTTGGAGTGAAGGCGAACCACCCCTCAGTAAATCCTGGCTACGGCCCTGTTGAACCTTTGGTCTCCATCGCCACTCCCACCCCGCTGTGCTGGTCGTCGGGTAAGGGGCTGGACTGGGTCATCTCCCACTCAACCCGGCGGTTTGGCCCAGCGGGGCGGGCGCTTTCGCCTCCCTGGTGATGCAGCTGTCGGTAGGAGATGGGAATTGAGCCATCTCCGATAGGATGCTCCGATGGAGCTGTACAATCATAAAATCATGTATGGGGGGAGGGGTATGATTGATTGTATGCTCTCTATGGGCCCGTGATTGGCAATAAAATATTCTATTCTATTCTATTCTATTCTATTCTTGTTCATGAAGTAGTTCACTGTTAGCAGTTATGGCCGTTAGGAAAAACTACGAGCACTATTGTATTATTGCAAAAGTATATCTATTCTGCAATGAATTTATTAACACCCCGTTGCCCCTAATAGGTTACGTCTAAACAGTGTGTCTAGATTACGTTACTATACATATGTTTTTCTAATTCAGCATCGCAGAAAACCACTTTCTGTTGCGTTTTCATGGTAAAGGGATTAGGAAAGAACTAAAAATACACTTCATTGCAGCGTGATTTTATTCGCCAGAAATCGCTCAGAATCCGGTGATCTAGACCCCAAGAGCGTCCGGGGCCTAGGCGGTCCCTGGACCCTCGCCTAAAGTGCTATGATAGTAGCCTCTCAAGTTTTGGCCGTATCCACTTTGCATTTGCTTCCGACGCCATGCTGGATGATAAAACGGGGTCTGAGCATGGAAGTTACAGTAGCGGCCGGGTGGAGGACTTGGGCGATCTCATTTGCGTACACTTCGCCATCCATAACACGGTAGGTATCCAAACAGATCTCTACCAGTGCAAACGATCTCTACCATCTGCACAACGATCTCCACCAGCTAATATTACGGGTTTACGAATAGTGGTATGTACCAATTTCAGCTTATTTTGCCAGGAAGACCTGAGTAATACTCGGAATGATATAGCGCAGCGTACGCCTAAATGTACGAGGAAATATATTTCGCTCTTGTTTCAAACGTGCGTCCTCTGATTATTTCATAATCAGGGACACCGATCGCCCCATCGACGATTCAGTATTGAGAATGTGATGAAATTTTCCGGTCTTTAATGTCTTGAATTGAAATCCTGATAGAAAGGGGCTACTTTATAACGAAATATTGTCAAATTCCAGTCAAATTTCGGTACGTCTTCCATGTAAGGGATCACGAAACGAATAATGGGGCCCCTCCCCCCAACAATACAAAAGGAAACAATTATAAGGGTAGTGAATGGGTCAGAGTTGAGCTTTCTTTTCCCTGTGAGACAGTTTGCAGAATATAAAAGGATATATTCTGCCGGACGACAGATTGCTGCGACAGTTAGGAACTATTTGTCCTGAACGACAGATTGCTGCGACAGTTTGAACCTCTTTCTTTGGCGACAGTTTGCAGCGACACTTTGAAACTTTTTCCTCAGCGATAGCTTGCAGCGCCACTTTGGCAAGGTATATTATCTCGGACGACAGATTGCTGCGACAGTTTGAAACTGTTTTTCCTGTGCGACAGATTGCAGCGACACATTGAAACCATTTTTCCTGAGCGACAGATTGCAGCGACACTTTGACAAGGTGTATTTCCTCAGGCGACAGTTTGCAGCGACACTTTTGGAAGGTATATTCTCTCGGATGACAGATTGCTGCGACAGTTTGAAACCATTTTTCCCGAGCGACAGTTTGCAGCGACACTTTGACCAGCTATATTCTGTGGGACGACAGATTGCCGCGACAGTTTGAAACTGTTTTTCTTGAACGACAGATTGCTGCGACAGTTTGAGACAAAGCGGTTGACCCGTCTATTTTATTCGGGGAAGAACTGGTGGGGTCATGTCTTTCAACCTCGACTGTGAAGTCAAAACAAACACGGCTATCAACATCAGAGATCAAAACAATCCAACAGGATGCAATATATGACATCTGCTATTCTCTCAGATGTGGGCGAGTGTCAAAGCGGTGTTAGGGAGGAATGTATGTGAGGTCGAGTGACAAAGCGGTGTTAGGGAGGAATGTATGTGAAGTCGACTGTCAAAGCGGCGTTAGGGAGAAATGTATGTGAGGTCGTGTCAAAGCGGTGTTAGGGAGGAATGTACGTGAATTTGAGTGTCGAAGCGGTGTTAGGGAGGAATGTATGTGAGGTCGAGTGTCAAAGCGGTGTTAGGGAGGAATGTATGTGACGTCGAGTGTCAAAGCGGTGTTAGGGAGGAATGTACATGGAGTCGAGAAGTTGAGTGTCAAAGCAGTGTTAGGGAGGAATGTACATGAAGTCGAGTGTCAAAGCGGTGTTAGGGAGGAATGTATGGGAGGTCGACTGTCAAAGCGGTGTTAGGGAGGAATGTATGTGAGGTCGAGTGTCAAAGCCGTGTTAGGGAGGAATGTATGTGAAGTCGAGTGTCAAAGCGGTGTTAGGGAGGAATGTACGTGAGGTCGTGTGTCAAAGCGGTGTTAGGGAGGAATGTATGTGAAGACGAGTGTCAAAGCAGTGTTAGGGAGGAATGTACATGAAGTCGAGTGTCAAAGCGGTGTTAGGGAGGAATGTATGTGAGGTCGACTGTCAAAGCGGTGTTAGGGAGGAATGTATGTGAGGTCGAGTGTCAAAGCCGTGTTAGGGAGGAATGTATGAAGTCGAGTGTCAAAGCGGTGTTAGGCAGGAACGTATGTGAAGTCGAGTGTCAAAGCGGTGTTACGGAGGAATGTATGTGAGGTGGAGTGTCAAAGCGGTGTTAGGGAGGAATGTATATGAGGTCGAGTGTCAAAGCGGTGTTAGGGACGAATGTACGTGATGTCGAGTGTCAAAGCAGTGTTAGGGAGGAATGTATGTGAGGTCAAGTGTCAAAGCGGGATTAGGACTTAGGGTTAGGTATGCTCCGTAACTATCAGGTTTAGGGTCATTTCAGCTATACAAGTCAGATAATTTCTCCATCAAAGCATAACTAGGCTAATGTCAAAGCTGAGTGTTCATCATGAGTGTGCTTGAAGTTGACTTTCAAAGCACTGTTCTAGCGGTATTGTCGTTATCAAGTACGTCCGGCCATCCGTACGTACATGTACATAGTGAGATCTCTGCAAAACGGTTTCATCACCGATCAATTCCAAATTTGATATGCTCACTTATCTAGTCAGTGGCCAGAAGGCTATTGAATTTCGACCTGATTGGGCGGAAACTTTGGAGCCCATCTTTAACTTTTGGAAAATCGTTAGGTCAGCATTCAGGGATGTAGAAAGGTGCCAGTGTTCACATGTGCAATCCATCTCCAAACAGAACATACCCGGTCAAAGTGTCGCTGCAATCTGGTGCTCGGGAAACACAGTTTCAAACTGTCGCAGCAATCTGTTGCTCAGGAAAAACGGTTTCAAACTGTCGCAGCAATCTGTCGTTTGAGAGAATATACCTTGTCAAAGTGTCGCTGCAATGTCGCTCAGGAAAAATGGTCTCAAACTGTCGCAGCAATCTGTCGTTCAAGTAAAACAGTTTCAAACTGTCGCAGCAATCTGTCGTCCCACAGAATATAGCTGGTCAAAGTGTCGCTGCAAACTGTCGCTCGGGAAAAATGATTTCAAACTGTCGCAGCAATCTGTCATCCGAGAGAATATACCTTCCAAAAGTGTCGCTGCAAACTGTCGCCTGAGGAAATACACCTTGTCAAAGTGTCGCTGCAATCTGTCACTCAGGAAAAATGGTTTTAATGTGTCGCTGCAATCTGTCGCTCGGGAAAAACAGTTTCAAACTGTCGCAGCAATCCGTCGCTCAGGAAAAACGGTTTCAAACTGTCGCAGCAATCTGTCGTTTGAGAGAATATACCTTGTCAAAGTGTCGCTGCAATCTGGCGCTCGGGAAAAACAGTTTCAAACTGTCGCAGCAATCTGTCGCTCAGGAAAAACAGTTTCAAACTGTCGCAGCAATCTGTCGTTTGAGAGAATATACCTTGTCAAAGTGTCGCTGCAATATGTCGCTCAGGAAAAATGGTCTCAAACTATCGCAGCAATCTGTCGTTCAAGAAAAACAGTTTCAAACTGTCGCAGCAATCTGTCATCCCACAGAATATAGCTGGTCAAAGTGTGGCTGCAAACTGTCGCTCGGGAAAAATGGTTTCAAACTGTCGCAGCAATCTGTCATCCGAGAGAATATACCTTCCAAAAGTGTCGCTGCAAACTGTCGCCTGAGGCAATACACCTTGTCAAAGTGTCGCTGCAATCTGTCGCTCAGGAAAAATGGTTTCAATGTGTCGCTGCAATCTGTCGCACAGGAAAAACAGTTTCAAACTGTCACAGCAATCTGTCGTCCGAGATAATATACCTTGCCAAAGTGCCGCTGCAAGCTATCGCTGAGGAAAAACAGATTCAAACTGTCGCAGCAATCTGTCGTCCCACAGAATATACCCGGTCAAAGTGTCGCTGCAAACTGTCGCAAAGGAAAAACAGTTTCAAACTGTCGCAGCAATCTGTCGTCCCACAGAATATAGCATGTCCATTCACATTTCTCCATTTCCCTATCAATAGTTTTCATTCATAGGAAGTGTTACGAGAAAATCGGTCAGGTTTGACAAGTGTAGAAAGGTGCCAGTGTTGGCATGTCCAATGCATCTCCAAACAGGAGATACTCGGTCAAAGTGTCGCTGCAAACTGTCGCTCAAGGAAAACAGTTTTAAACTGTCGCAGCAAACTGTCGTTTGAGAGAATACACATTGTCAAATTGTCACTGCAATTTGTCCCTCAGGTAAAATGGTTTCAAACTGTCGCAGCAATCTGTCGTCCGAGAGAATATACCCTCTCAAAGTGTCGCTGCAATCTGTCGCTCAGGAAAAATGATTTCAAACTATCGCAGCAATCTGTCGTTCCAGGGATAACAGTCTAAAACTGGTTATACTTCTGTATCTTAACTTCCATGTTTTCAGGTTTGCTCAAAGTCTTGCTGTTTTTGGCAGAAATTAAAATTTCAAACTGTCGCTCTAAACTGTCGTCCTTGGAAATGGTCTCACACTGCCTTCACTACTACATCCCGCATTTCGTGATCCCTTACATGGAAGACCCACCCAAATTTCACATATACGGGTAAAAATAAGCAAGTTTATGTGAAAATATGTGTGCTCAATGTACTTTTTGGAAATTAGAATTACGAAGATCTCTACCAATTGCTGACAACTATCTCTACAGGTTCGGTGCATGGAAAGTGTTGGACAAAAATCTACAAATCAAATCGTATGAACAGGCCTAGTAGAACCAGAGATGTATTGTGCGGATTTGTCTGATGCCAAGTTGCACAGGCACGCACGAAAGATGATCGAGTCAGTTCGGTTTTGTCATTGGGATCTCGGTAAATTACGTACCGATACACAATGTGACCGTCGTCCGAAGGTTCGAAGTGAAAAGGAAGAAATTGGCTTGATTTATATCAAGATGATCTCAACACTCTTAAAACGAAAGCGTTTTATTTAACATTATTAATGTCCGAGGAGTTACACCATCATATAAGCTGTCATATTTGTAACACTCTCAGAAAATGTTGAAAAAATATCTAACATTATATTACACTTTACTAGGCTGAATTTAACACTTGTATAGTGTTGTATTGCTCATCATACTGCAATATAATGCCGGATATAAAACTTTTTTTTCAACGCTTTGTGTCAATTCTCTGACATTAATAGTGTTAAATACAACAATTTCAATTTAACACTTTCTGAGAATGGAAACGTTGTCCAGTGACCAACCCTAGATTTTGTGGTGTGAGTAGCGGAGGTGTTGATCAGTAGAACAACTTAAATAAATTAAATGGTCTTAGATCTAGATTTTTCTGTATATACCCGCGAATATCATCACGTCACACGTGTTTTTGCCAAAATCATGGAAAATACATTTTCTGCGCAGCAAGGCAAGGAATTCGAGGCATAGGCCTACAGATATATCCGTGTGCATTGTTCATAAACACAACGGAAAGTCGATAATAAATGAATAAATTTTATCTGAATTTACATTTAATCCAAATGTATGGTGTTGAAAATAGCATTTTAAGACTACGAAACAATCTCCAAACTCAGAAACGGTCATGTGAGCTATGCTGATATTTTTAACACTGTTTCCCGTCATGCGATCTTTTTATCATCGAATAATTGTGTGGGTCGTCGATCCACTTTTTTATGTAAAAAGCTTCAAGAGTTTCTATCTCCATAGTTTTCGCGAGGTCATTAACTCCCCTGATAACATCTCTCATCGGAAAGATGAAATGTGTGTTACGGCAATAGAAAACATATGTACAGAATTTGTGAAAGTTCTACATCGATCGCTTTATGATTACGTATAGTTATGACATGAAATTGGAATTCGTAGCATGTACTATTTCCTGAAAAAAAATGACCTAAATGGAGTCAGTTTATTTTTTCTATTTCAACCGCACCACGTATTATAGGCCAAACTGCCGCCTTATCGTACCATCTCTTTTTTTTCAATTTCAAATCGCCTTTATTTGTGTACCGGTAAATGTATCTTTTTGTCGAAAGCATCAGCGTGTTGATAGCACGTTGTTCTTTTCCCCCAACGTAATCATGTTAGGGAGACCCTTATCAATAAATA
>JAVTVY010050738.1:0-27696 GCA_036873755.1 Hanleya hanleyi | reverse complement strand
ACCGATCAACCTCAAACTTGGGGTGTGCCTTGACATTGGCGAGAGGACGGTTGGGATTGTTTTTCAGCAATGTGCATAATCCAATATGGCCGCCGTCAGCCATTTTGGATTATAAGCAGTTGGATCTTAGATTTCCTTGTCCGGACAATAACTCGTGAACGATTTAACCGATCAACTTCAAACTTGGGGTGTGCATTGACATTGGTGAGAGGACGGTTGGGATTGTTTTTCAGCAATGTGCGTAATCTAATATGGCCGCCGTCAGCCATATTTGATTATAAGCAGTTGGATCTTAGATTTTCTTGTCTGGACAATAACTCGTGAACGATTCAACCGATCAATTTCAAACTTGGGGTGTGCCTTGACATTGGTGAGAGGACGGTTGGGATTGTTTTTCAGCAATGTGCGTAATCCAATATGGCCGCCGTCAGCCATATTGGATTATAAGCAGTTGGACCTTGTCCGGACAATAACTCGAGAATGATTCAACCGATCTACTTCATATGTGGGAGTGCCTTGACATTGTTGAGAGGAGGATTAGGATTGTTTTTCAAGGACGTGCTCAATCCAATATGGCCACCATATAAAGCCATACTCGATTTCATTGGATTTTAAACAGTTTGATCTTGTCCGGACAATAACTGGAGTACGATTCAACTGATCTACTTCAAACTTGAGGAGTGCCTTGACATCGGTGAGAGGATGGTTTGGATTGTTTTTCAGCAATGTGCATAATCCATATGGCCGCTGTCAGCCATATTGGATTATAAGCAGTTGGATCTTAGATTTTCTTGTCCAGACAATAACTCGTGAACGATTTAACCGATCAACTTCAAACTTGGGGTGTGCCTTGACATGGGTGAGAGGATGGTTGGGATTGTTTTTCAGCAATGTGCATAATCCAATATGGCCACCGTGAGCCATATTGGATTATAAGCAGTTGGATCTTGTCCGGACAATAACTTGAGAACGATTCAACCTAACTACTTCATACCTGGGGAGTGCCTTGACATTGTTGAGAGGAGGATTAGGATTGTTTTTTCAAGGACGTGCTTAATCCAATATGGCCACCATCAGCCATAATGGATTTCATTGGATTTTAGGCAGTTTGATCTTGTCCGGACAATAACTGGAGTATGATTCAACTGATCTACTTCAAACTTGGGGAGTCCCTTGACCTTGGTGAGATCTCAGTTATGATTGTGTCTCATGAATGAGCATAATCCAATTTGGCTGCCATCTACCAGCGATATTGGATTATGTTGCATTTTGTCTAGACAACAACTCTAGAATAATTCAACTGATCGACTTGAAACTTGCAGTTTGGCTTGACATCGGTGAGAGGACAGTTGTCATTGCTTTTCAGGTACCTGTGTAATCCAAGATGGCCACCATCAGTCATCTTAGATTTTCAGCATTTAGATTTTGTCTGGACAATATTCTAGAACGATTCAACCAATCTACTTCAAACTTGGGGAGTGCATGGACATTGGTGAGAGGACAGCTGGTATTATGTTTTATGGATGTGCATAACCCAATATGGGTGCCATCCGCTGTATTAGATTATGTTAAGTTCATCAGCGATATCTCCATTTTCAAATCATACTCTTCATCAATGATATGAGATCATCGACCAAAAAAAATCGACCATAGAGGTCCATGTCCCCCGCTAGCAGCACCAGTTATGGTGGATGTCCCCCGCTAGCAGCACCAGTTATGGTGGATGTATCCACCATAACTGGTGCTGCTAGCGGGGGACATGGACCTCTATGGTCGATTTTTTTCCTATAATTGAATAAGAAAATCCTATATTTCTCCTATATTTTGGCAAATTTGCTCCTATATTTTCACTGTGAGCCACTTGAATGCCTGAGAATGCATTACTCGAAAGAGCTAATGTACGATACCTACATGTAATATACACATTCGAACTATCCATTTTGTTATCCAACTGTTATTTTGTAAACAGTGTTTAATATGATCACTGGTGGACAATGGTTGTTTCATAGAATCAGCTTTCTTCGGTGCTACTTTTAAAGAAGGTTTTATCTGCTAAAGGGATAACTTCCTGTACCATATTTATATTGAGGCATTTGTTGTCATTCCCTTATGACTATCTATACAACTGGATTGGGGGGGAGGCCGAAGGGCTATCATATTTGAGAGGTCCCGCTAAACTCCTATCTTCCCCTCCCTACTCCAGCCTTCTCCTGAGCAACCTTGGTTTTTAGGACAGGTACACGTATTATGTCTAAGTTCTCTCAGTAGACAAGTATTTCGGGACTTACTTCAATATCTTCAAGGCAGAGGGGTTCTCAGTGCATTGCATGCTCATCCCCATGGACCCCATAGCTATCCTGAGAAAATGTGATGACATTATGACCAACATGTGGGGTTGTCAGTGCATTGCATGGTTCATGTTTTTGTTCAGGTCATTCCCAGTGACCATATATGTAGCTATCCTGGTGAAATTTGATGATATTCTGTTCAAACATGTGGCCTAAATGTACAGCCAAACAAATATAAAATATTAAATATCAAAATATATATTAGAATTAACATGTAATTGAGCTGATATATATTTGAAACAGATATGTTCATGGCATAATGTTAATGTATTGCCGTTGATGAATGCTTTCATGATATTCTTCAAATATATTGTAATATGATTTTTATTATGTTCAAGGTCGATAGTGTTTGGACCCCCAGGGAACCATAAAGGCCCACTGCTATTTTTTGTCATCAATATGTTATGCTGGGCCTATCCTATGTATGTATTCAAGGTAAGTACTGGTTTAAACATTGGATTATTAAAAGTACAGATCATGGACATGTGCTGGGCTTCAGTGGAGTCTGTGATCACCCTTAAAAAGAAGTTAGAACATGTTGGAAATGTTTTGAGCTGGTCGAGTGATGCAATGATCAGCATGGATATAAGGGAATACTCTGCTGTGAATGTTTTTCACTGTAACCACAGGTTGCATGAACGTACACCTTTTGCATGAACGTACACCTTTCTTTTGGCCACTAATTATTTTACATGACCTCTAATGGGAATACACAGTTCAGTACTTCCCTCCATGAATATAGATCTGAAAAAGGATAGGTGTATTATGGAAAGATGTGAACTTTGTGTTCATTAAACCAAGTCAATTTCTACATTCCCACTCGAACTAGTTCGAAGTGGGAACATAGAAATTGGCTTTGTGTAGTGAAGCTGGTGAACTGAGACTATGGTTTGTTATATAACAATGGAGATATTTTGTATGATATCGGATCAAGCCATTCAATATGTAAACTGTATAAAAGAATATACAGTCATTATACCAAGGCTTTTAGTGAATTATGCCTTTCTCTCAGAATTTACAATCTTTATTCTCAACCATTTTAGGAAACAGATTATGAGCATTCTATTTCATTCCATAAACAAGCATGATGTTATGTTTGTCCAGTATGAAAGTACAAGTCTCCTTCTGTATAAGGTTTTAATACTTTTATAATCATATCAAATTCAAATATATCTCTTTTCTCAACCAGTTACTGGCAAATATTTTAATTATAAATTGCACATTTCAGTTATGTCATGTATGTTGCACAAATATTATTTAACATCCATTTCAGTGTTTACCAGAGACATTTTATGAGATGGAGGTCTGGCATCTGGTGTTTCTTATGACCAATGTAGTTATGTGGGTGTGTTTGTACCATGCTAACTCTGTAGATCCTGGCTTCCTACCTCGTAACATACCAGAATATGATCTAGCTATCAAACAGGTAAATGTTCTCATAATTGAATGAATTATGCAGGCCTCGTTTTTTGCAGGGCTCCCACTGGCCCTATTTTCCCCTATATTTTCTCAAATTTGACCGATTTTGCCCTATTATTCCTATATTTTCAGGATTATTCATGCTTTTTCGCGCAGCTCTGACCGTATATTATTGTGATACATACACGAATAGTTGGCTTATTTAAATCCTCCAAAATAACAACGCGACTGAGTCGAAAGTGTCCAAACTAAATTGTACCGTGTTTCTTCTTTACTACCTTGTCCCAGTGATGAGTACAGGTTGTTTTTGGATGAAACACTGATTCTATGGGATTGTAATTAACAAGTAATTATCCCTTTTGGTGACTGAAATGCCTTGTTTTCTGGATTTACCCTATATTTGTGATATATTGGTTATTATATCCCTATATTTGCCCTGTATTTTGGCCATTATGTCCCTATATTTTGACTAAAGGTCAATGGGAGCCCTATTTTTGTCTAAATTTACGGGAATCGAAACAGATTATTGCAATCTAACTCCAGGGGAATCCATGGTAATCCAAAGCTATCATTTCTATACTGATTGCAGCTTATGCTAGAATTTTACAAGTATCTTTTGGATTACCATGAATTATTTTGCGGGAGTGCTGACAGGCTGACTGCTGCTGGGAGAGCAGGTAATGGAATCTGTAGCAATCCAATATCCTTGTCTCAAGATTTCTGAACTGAAGGGGATGATCTTCTGTATCGTATGCATGTAGGCCATTGAGGGACATACTTTAAAGTCGATACGGATAAGTATCTGCAGGGGTCAAAATATTCAAAAGAATTCCTGTATGAGGTGACCAAAAGTTTATCTGTCACCTTTAAGGATTACCCAAATATGCGATAGTTGAAATTGTCAAGTACATGTAATTCAAGATTAATGACAAACCTACACGATGTTGCAAGCTACCAATAAATTACCGACACCTTCTTTCCATCACTAATAAGCGGCTGTTTTGAATGAATTATGTCAAAGATATATTTTGAACACCAAAGAAAAATTATTTGCTACCTGTCAGTGGAGACCGTACTTTATTTCTCTACTAGTCTCTTTCAAAAATTACCTTTCAGGGACAGGTAGACAGGTTATAGAAATAGAAATAGTAGACAGGTGTAAATTCCGACCCATGATCTGGCATGCTATTCTGGTTCTACTTCTGTCTAGACTTGACATCACCAACCATCCTGTTTTACTTTAGTCAGCCATGTAAATGATGCCTGTTTACCATGTTTAACACTCGAAACCAATTTCAAATCAACCATTGTTCTTTTCTCCAGGTTGCTCACTTTGACGAGTGGAAACAGGGTAAGAATCCACTTAGTCGTCTCTGTCACACATGTAGAACCGTCAAACCTGTACGCTCCAAACACTGTCGGGTCTGTGGTCGATGTGTAAAAGAGTTTGATCACCATTGTCCGTACATCTACAACTGTGTAGGATATAATAATAGGTAAGTCTATCCACTTTATTAGCTTACCTGTAGTCATCCATGCAAAGGTGTGCAAGACTTCTGTACATAAAGACAATTATGCTAGACAATCTCAACAGTATTCAGCTAATTGTAAATTGTACCATACAGCAAAGGCTGGTTTCTGATTTTCATATCATTAAAATTAGACAGGTTGAGAAGGCAAAGTCATTGGAATAACAATTGTCTTTAGTGGATTCAATTCAGTTTGTAAGACAATATTTGCCTGACTATAGTAAATCATGTAAGTCAGCCCTAATAAAATATCTCTACCTTATGCTTTGACTTCGTGACATAAGCAGCTCCTTATGGTTGAACTGATCGACATATCTTGCTATTCTCCTGATTGTATTTGAGCCCTCTGAATCCACAGTAGCCCAGTTATAATTTTTGTCAAATCTGCTCAAGCATGGAATCCTGAAAATTCATTCTATGGATTCACACAAGCTTGTAAGTGAGCCCTGTTAAATGTTATATATCTTGTTCAGAACATTATGATACTAACATCAGAAGATGTTATATATCTTGTTTTATTGGATCATTATGATACAAACCTTAGAAGATGTTATATATCTTGTTAGGAACATTATGGTACTAACTTTAGATGATGTTTCCTTTCAGGACAGATGCTGCACAATGTGACATATACTTGATCTCATTTTCAGAAAAAAACTTCATTGTATGCAAACAGTATATGGTCTACAATTCTCTGTCTCTTGCCATTGTAGAGTCTGGTTTTGTGGTTTTGTATTCAGCTGCCTTGTCAACTGTCTATTCACCGTTTACTTCTGTATCGTGCTACTCTACAAAGGTGGGTGGCACTGGGCCATCATCCTGGGTCTTACAGAAGTAGCCTTCTTCGTCATCATATGTGTAATAATAACCGCATTTACGGTAAGAGTGCTAGAAGGTCATAGAACATGGTGTGATAAGTTTAGCTACAGTGGTAGTCTTCCATGTAACTCACTGCACGTTGTGTGACTTGTCGTTTCTTGGAAATTTTCACTGTTTTCATGATTAACAATATCAGACTGTTGATTTTGGGAGAAAAAGTATGAGGAAGATACATTTTACAGTGGCGCCCTCTATTTGGTTACTGTCCAATAAGAAATCACAATACATGTACATGCGATTCACAATATCTTCGTATGGAGATGGACATTTATGGGATTCATTGGAATAAGAATGAGATTTCTTGGAATATCAATGGGATATTTATAACTGTGGAGTATTCCTATAAAAGACACCAGTCTGTTAACAGCATGGTAGACAATTGCCTTCGCTAATAGTGGAATACATGTATATCTGGTTAGCACAAGTAGCAGTTTTTGAAGAGGAGATTTGCATGTTGCTTTCAATGCATGTTGGTGTTGGGCATTGGTATTGTTGTGTTTTAGATCTTTCCACTCTGTTGTTATCCAGAAAAAGTTTTGTAAAATATGGTCTATAATCCGCAGTTTGATCAATAGGCTCTTTCGTGGTAGAAATGATATGTCTCAGTTCAGTGTATTATTGATGCAGTGTTTACTTCGGAATTATGGTTAGGTAGTACTTTTTAAAACACTTTTGAAAATCATTACAGCCATTGATTGTCTGGTAGCAGTACTCTCACCTCTGGAAATGGACATGTTTTTATCACTAAACAAGCTGTCAAGTGTTCAGTGTCTTGGACTAGTAAATATGGTTTTGTTTTATCCGGATAAGAAATGCAGCAGTGTTGGAATGTAACAGAATTGGTATCTTTGGGTCATTTATCATTCATGCTTGTCTGCTTGTTCTTCGGTGGAGAATATTTTTGTCCAGTTCAGGTCGGGATATAATTCATTGATCTATCTTTTCCATCTTTCACCCTCATCTGACAACACCATGAGGAATACTGAATCAATGCATGGACCAGCATTGCAGATGAGATGAGACCATAAGAAAAACACACAATTGCCAGTGGACAACTTGACTAACTTGTGACAGCAAAACAGATTTTTAGTACAACATGACTAATGACTGGAAGCTTCATTTTAAAACTTTAAATATTGATTTTTGATAAATCTCTTTTGCTTACAGGCAGTCTTTCATAGCATTTGTGTTGTGTGTGGCTATTAATGGCCTCATTAGCCTGATACTGTTTGTACCTACAATCTGGGCCAAGGAAGGCTGGGCATTTCAGCTCGACTATGTTTTGGGAACACTGCTGCTGCTGTTTTTTGAGTTTGTAGCGACATATGTGACATACAGCACGGTAAGGGATTGACGTTTTGATACATTGATGTGACCGGCTAACCCATTCAACTAGCACCAAGACTACTTCAGTTCAACCTGTTCACGCTGTTGTTGTTGTGGCTGTAATGATTTTCAAGCTTTTCGTTCCATCAAATCTTGGGACAGCACTGCAGGGCATGACCACATTTAACATTTCCATGAAATTTCTCATCTTCAGAAAACATGTAGACATGCAGTTTTCCACTTGATTAATTATTGCGTTCAATCGAATAAATCAGTACCGTATACTGATCTGGCTGGTCAATGTTTCATAATTTTAGCTATTCATGCATGTCTTCATTTCCTAATCCTGTCTGGCAGTGTTGTTTCTTCTTCTATGTTTGGTTGCACTTTTGAGTGTTTGCATGACAAGATCATTTCTGTGCATGCCTAACTGTACGAATGTCACTCATTCATTGTGTTGGTTATACTGATATGCTTGCTTACTTTGATTTAATCAATTGCTGTTGCCCATAGTATTATGAGTATAGTCATCTATAAGGGTGTTATCTGGATCTCTAGTCAGTATTGAGGGGTGTAAACGTTTATGATCATGTGGGAAAATGTTTTACACCTGACTCCCATGAACCTTAGGCCTATCTAATTGGGTGATTTTTTAGATGCTGTTAGATAGGGAAGCACATGTTTGCCAGTAAGAAATTGGTGCCGATACTTGATGATATAACTTAGGCAGACCCGTCATTTAAGACAACTTCAATCGGCAACACTTTGCGTGCAATATACTTGGCCCTTTTCACTCCTTGGTTGAATGGTTCCCCACATGTAGTCACCTATTGTGTGTGTCTTACATGACGGATTTGCCTCAAATCCACTTCAACATGTTCTATGTAGATATAGGAGAGAAAACAGCATGTGACATCAAGACTTCTGCTGGTCCATCTTTCATCTTGGGTCAGACTTGATTTAGGTAATGTGATGGCAATATTCTGATCAGGAGACTCCATTCACACTAGATTTAATAGGATGAGTTACATACATATTGACTCAATCAGGGTGCCCAATTCTTCCCGGTGTCGAGAGGTTGGGGAATCAGATGACGGGCAATTTCAATTTTGGATCTGATATGGACTCGGGTAGAATCTTAATCTTGACTTCATGTTTTTTGTCAGCCTAAACTCACTTTAACCATGTAATGCTGCTTAAGCATCACTAAGATTAACAACTGATGACAAATATTGCAGTATTTTTTTCTTTTATAAAAAGGTGTTTACCTCATTTCCTTTGCCATGTTTACAGTTTCTCTAGTAAAATTTATCATTTGGATTATTGTTACGAGCAAGCTGTTATGGGAGCCCTCACCACATAATCAGGAGCCTTAAATCAGGTATTCCGAGGGCCCTATTTGTCATAAGTTCAGCCATAATAACATTCAAATTGCTAGAAATTTGTGTTGCCAAGAATCTGTTGATTTGGTCAAAAATATTCCACATCATTATTTGGAGCCTTGTTTCTGATGTGGTCATGTTTTTGTTTTTTTGGTGGATCAACAATAATTTATTCTCACACAATACGAACATGAGGATGGGCTGATGTTGTTGTTTGTTTTCCGTTGTATTGATTGATTTGATTCAGGGTACTAGTGTATGAATCAACAGAGCTGTTACAGTTTCGATGTTTGTTTTTGCATAATCGATTATACAATATGGTGTCTCTTTTTCAAATATTATTATAATTCATTTACTGATGATTTGATAAGGTAAAGTAGAAGCAATTGTGACCTGTCAATTTGATGTAAGAGAGAGCGAGAACTAATGTGTTGAATGATAAAGGAAGGATACCATATTTGATTGGTAAAACTCAGGTTAATTTGGTCTCAATCCCGGACTTGCACTAAAGTTTAAGTTAATCCTTAAACAATAGATATGCCGCAATAGCAGGAACAGGTGCATTGATGCTAAGCTCCCAATGGTTCGTTCTTCTGGTCCCTTTCCTATCTCTTTAGCATGGGAAATATTTTTTAATCAATGATAACTGGACTATTTTCGAGCTACAGTTTCCAAAATTATTATAAATGTAGGCATAATGGTGATTTTTTGGAATAGTGGGATAATTTGCTCCATATTACACCAGTTATCAACAGTTAAAACACTCCCATGTTGAAGAGATTGGAAAGAGGGCAGAAGAATGAACTGCTAGGAGCCACATTTCAATGCATCTGTCTGTATGTTGTCGGGACAGATCTGTTAACTTCGATAAACTTAAATTTACATGTAAGTGCAATTAGTCTGGGAGTATGAGAGCACATGTATTTGTTCTTTGACAGAAAAATGTCTCTCTTCATGGTTGACTTTCATACATCTATTACCATCGTGTAGCATTAAGTGTTAGCAGAAGCAAATGAACTAGAAGTGTGTATTATCATTAGATTAGATTTTTCAATTCAATTAGCTTTATTGACGTAGACATAATTGTCTCTTGTCATATATACGGTATACATTGATGGCGTATAGCTACATGCACATGGCACTGACACTCCTCAAATAACATAGACCACTAGACTGTTTACTGCACTCGCTACAAATGCAAGACGAACAGCAAATTCGCCTTTGTGGGCATGGGTGTGACTAATTACGTATGTTTCATAGGCTGAGTATTTGAATGTCGTCATCAGCTCATCTCCCGTAATGCGTAAGTACGTCACATCATGTGTTACATGCAGGAAGGGGGTGACCAATGCATTCTAGCTAGTCTTATCTGAAGATGCAGATTTCTAGTTCATTTTGCTTCTGGTGTTAGGAATGTGGTGAAATTGTTCAGACAGTGCAAGAAGGGAAGTTTATTGCTAGGGGCCTGACATTTTGTTCCCTAAAAAGGAGAAAATATTACCTGAAACTGTTTTTTAGACCTTGCACTTTAAAATTCATTTTGGCTTTTAATTGTCAACTTCAATTAATGATTGGATGGTTCCAATTTCAGTTTGTCCATGCAGCTATAAATCTCACCACCAACGAGCGGATAAACCGACGAAGGTACAAGTATTTGAAGAATGCCAAAGGAAGCTACTACAACCCTTTTAACAGGGGCTGGATGTCCAACATGCTAGAATATTTCCACCTAAAGCGACCTCTCGCGGACAGCGAAGTGGAATTTTTAAGCATCAATGTCGTCTAGCACAGCAATCTCCATACATATTACTGAATGACAGTGTTCCAGCTATTGTACATTTGATTCATCTGATAAAGTTTATCGTGCAATGTCAGAATTGAAAATGCACATTTTGCTTCACCTCTTAATAGAGCCAAGACTGTGATCGTAAATCTTATCAACTTGCTGGGATTATTACATATTCAGATATCATGTGTGTGTCTATTTCTCTTGTCCTCTGAGAACAAAAATATAATGCTGTAGTAAATATTGAAGTATATATTGTGAAGTTTATAGAATTACTGGACATTCTATCATAGCTAGTACATACAGCCATGACCTATTAGGTCCACCACTATAGCACCATAATTGTGGGTAACTTTGGATGTGTGAGCTCATTTCTAAAGTGTTACCACAGGGTAATCAAAATATTTTCCATAAGTTCAAATTTCCTGGTAGAAATGTATTAAATCTATTTGTGTTGTGCTTTTTCATGCAGGCAGAAACAACATAGCATTCTGAAAATAGCACCGGACTGATTTATATGCCCAGTTAGAGCAGACTACAGAGCTGATTCAATTTTAAAGTACATGAATCCCTTTGAGATTTTACCAGGTTAAGAGTGAACTTTCTCGCTAAAAAAATTGAAGTAAAAAAGGTTCTTTTTGATTTAATAATTTATTCATCACTACACTCCAAATTCATGTGATGAAAGTGTGCATGGTCTAATTTTTAGTAGAGAACAAAAATTATTGTGCAAATTCGATAGATGGTAATTTGTTTTATAGTTGTTGATGTGTTCATGGTTGCCTATGATGGCCATCTCTTTGTTTGATATATTCTTGACTTCATTGGTCAAAATGACTTTTTTACCTCCTCTGATCTTTTAAACAAGCTGATATATGAGTGATAAATAGACACTGTGAACAATTCTTATTGGGCCTTTTACAGGCCAATACAAGGCCTGATTACATCAAACCTTGCAGACAAAAAGTGAGTTGTGTTAGATCCAGACCAACCAAAGCTCCCAGAACTAGCTACACTGTTAGTAAAAATCGTAATTCAGCCTCTGGGATTAGTTAGGGGTTAGGCCTAGAAGTGGCGGGACGTGCTCTCATCTGGCACATGTGAGTGAACTGTTGTAATTTGACACTTGGGAATTCAAGTAGGGGTTCTTACTCTCCTCAACATGGTCAACTTTCTGCATAGTTTAGGACATAAGCATATGGTCTGTCAAGGAAGGTAACCTGAATCAGAGGTGCGTATCAGTATAGTTTAGTCTCTTTAAGAATGGCTAGTCACCTTGTTTAGTTAGTAGACATGTATGATTAACTCAGTTAAAGAAGTAGTAGCGTGATTTTGATTGTTCGGGTAAACTGAGCAGCATGATCACTTGCATCATTTGCCAAAAGATTTTCAATTCGAGAAGTATTGTATTTCTTATAGGGACCAATATTGTTAGATTCTTCAATTCGGTCTAGTGAACAAGGTGAAAATGGGAAATTACCAAGATGACGTAGGATAACGTGACCAGGTGTCCATGATGTCACGTTAGAAGCGCCATCACAGCGCAATAAAAGTTAGAGTATGACGTTGCAAAGCGTCTCTCCCGGAATGCCAATGCACGTTTTGTGACGTCATTTCAGGCAGTGGAGCCAAGTGTAGGTGCTGTCCTTGACTCCTGTTTTTTCAGAGAATGTCACTGAGAAGTATAATTCCAATGCTCATGATATTAAAAAAAAACGTTCACCTTAATTGATCTCATCTACTAAATAACTTTCATCGAAATATGTTGTTGAATATTTTTTAAATGACGCTACTACCTCTTTAACTCCACATTTTACAAATGAACATTATCAAAACAAGCATTTCCCATATCTTGTCCATCGTGAAGTGAAAGGGGAGACATAATAGAGCAAATGAAACAAAAGATTTGGAGTAAAACTGTAACAGCTGTATATATTTTCTATATTATCGATTGGGGAAAATGGATCAAATTATTGAATAACAGGTGTAAAAAGCAGCATTTATGATAACTTTTGATCAACTTGTATACACCTGCCAAGTATGTGAATGTGTATTATCATAGAACACCGGTATATTTTACTGCTCGAGTCAGGAACTGTATGGTCTGGTCAGCTTGAATATGTTGGTGAAGTACATGTATGGTACTACTAAATGATAATCCATTAGGGTACTGGATTTATTAGAAGAATTACCATATCAGAAATCCTTCATCCAGAATTTTTGGAGAAAAATGCGATCTGAAGTTGTAATAATTCTATTAACCCCGATTTCCCCGACTTTCAAGAATCGGTCTCAAGAATTTGCCACTTTACCTGATTTGCAATAAATCGATCACCCTTCTGTTTTTACCAACACAAATATCACTTCCAGTGATCGAGTTATTAGAGGAATTACCGTAGCCCCAATTTTGGGGACAAAATTCAATCAACTGTTCTAATTAATTTAATCACTCTGTACAGTCATTGAGATAAAGAAATATTGGATTATCTGCATGATTTTTGACTGTTTTGTCAACTTCTTGTGCTAATAAATCTGCCCCCCCCCCCCTTCAGATGTTACAGTGGGAAATTTCACTTCCTGTGATTGAATTATTAGAGGAATTACCGTAATTGTTTGTGATTAAAGTTCAATAATGTGATTGCATATGCATCACAACAACTTCATCCATGCGCTTGAGCTTGTATCACATTCATGCTCAATTTGCTTTCATTAAGGGGAACGTGGTTATGTCTGAATATGATTTGTATCTTTTTGCTCTGTGGTCTGACATATTGAGAGGGTGGTTCCAGCAGTTTTGTTAGTCAAGTGACATGACTCAGAGTCATGCCGTACGATCCAAGGTGATTCGCTGACGAAAATAAAACGTCAGAATTTTGACCAGAAGTTCACATCCACACATCCCAAAGTATCACGGTCATATTTCATGGTCCATCCTGTTTCGCAATACAACAAAAAAAAAGCAGCCGGAAACACTTACTTGCATTCCAAATGCAGCAGAGAATATTTGAGTCAAGAAATGTAAACATCCCCACCATCTTGATGCAAGGGCTTTTTCAAAAAAAAATTCCGCCCCCCTCACCTAAGAACCAGTTTCCCCACAAACAGTTTTGTTGAAATTATGTTCTCTTCATTTTTGGTACTTTATAATGTGGAATTCAAGATAGATGCTCATGGAAATATAAAGTTCTATGTATTTTGATCTAAAAATATTAAATTTCAGGGGTAATTCCAGACCATTCAATAGGAAGGTGGGTATAATTTCTGGAAGAGCCCTTGTACCAATATGGTGGAAATGTTTACATTTCTCGACTGGAATTTTCTCGGCTTTATGAACCCAAATGAACCATACATTATGACATTGAAACTTGGGGATGTGTGGTTGTGAATTTCTGAACTTTTTTTCTGACGTTTATTTTCGTCGGTGAATCGCCTTGGATCATATGGCATGACTGATAATAAAATCAGTCGTGTTACTTGACAACAGTTTTGTTTGATGACCGTTATTAGTTTTGTGTACATAAAGGGCCACAATTCTCAGACATCTTTGATATCACAGTACCAATACATCTGCATTAACAGTGTTCAATTCTATGTATCAATATGTTTGAAATTATATGTCACCAAACCCAGAATTCGAAAATCTGTTATTGTCACATTTTCATACTTCTTTTCATTTGAGTTTCCTGTATTTGGGAGTTGAAGATATGGTTACTGTTTCCCAATTATTCATATTTAAAGCACATCAAATTTTCTGGAACCATGGTGATCATGTAATGTGCAAAACTGTCCAACATCTTTCTCATTTCGAGCTCAGCTGAGAAGCAACAGGAACTCGATAATGTGATGTCTAGCACTGTAATATCACCTGTCTTTATTGCACCATATATTTAAAGCATCCTGTCTGTGTCTTGTGTGCTGTCCTCAGTGTTTTATAGGGTGGATGGAGGGTGTCTGGTCCTATGCTGCTTCAAAGATTTCTTCTCTGGCCGGGTGATGCTTAGTTGGTTCATCGTGATATGACTGAAATAATGTGAAAGCGACGTTAAATTCTGTTCACTCACTCGAGCTCAGCCAGCAATGAATTCGCAATAGATTTGTCCATCTTGGTGAATTTCAAATAATATTCATATGAAGTGTTACTGCTGTGATTTTTTTATCTCCTCATAATTAAAACCACAGGACTTGGAGATAAAATAAGAGTGAATAAGAGCCAGTTTTATGATGTAGATTAGTTTATGGCAAGTATTGACCAACCAACAACTTGGCCAATCAAACTCGCAACCATAAAAATCAATGATTATATGCCAAGTGCATTCATTTTTTTTATTCATTATCACTCAAATCTTATTTTTCAGTAACTTGCTTTCAGAAGTCTTGCTTCTTTAGGTCTAAAGCCAGACAGTTTTACAATGTTCGACATAAACTGGTCCATGTGTATTGAATAATATGGCAAAATTTCATCTGGCCCAAAAAATAACATGATCACCTTTCAAAGCCAGTAATAATTGTTTGTGTCTACACTCGTCATAGAAAATATATGAGAATGTCCAAGAATGGAGCTGTGGAAGTGCATTGCGAAGTGAGAACCATGAGAACTGTGTAAAATTGTGGGGTGATAGAACCGGATCAATACGGCTTAATGGACTTAAAACTTGGGAGAGCTTTTGGAATACCAAATCTGTGGTTTACAAGAAGCAGACCAAATACCACGATTTAGTTTTTACCCCTCGGCCATTTTGGCCTCGGGGTATTGTCGTCGCCATGTACGTCCATCCGTCCGTCTGTACGTCCGTCCGTCCGTTACCGCATTTTAGGCAAAACCGCTTGAGACACAACCACCAAATTTTCAACACTTATTTATATAGTGCTAAGTCAGACGCCTATCGAAAATGGCCTCCCTCGGCCCATATTTTACAGAGTTCTGCCCCTTTACAGATTTTTTAATTTCCATTTCTGTCCTATATGCCTGAATGTAACCAACTATATCTGCAGAACTGTGTTCAGTATAGCTACTATATTTTGGAAACTTGTTTATATTGTTGCATTCTACAAGCCAACAAAGGATTACTCGCCTCGGATGTAATAATCTTCGATTTTGTTAGTTGTAGCTGATTGTACAAGTTATATCTGCAGATCCGTGTTCGGTACGGCTTATTCATCTTGGTTCTGATCTCACAGAGTGCTAAGTCAGATGCCAATTGAAAGTGGCGCCCCTCGGCCCATACTTTACAGAGTTATGCCCCTTTACAGATATATTAATTTCTATTTCTGTCCTATATCCCTGAATGTAACCAACTATATCTGCAGAACTGTGTTCGATATAGCTACTATATTTTGGAAACTTATTTATATTCCTGTATTCTACAAGCCAACAAAGGATTACTCGCCTCGCGGCTTATGGAGTTATGCCCCTTTCGGATGTAATAATCTCCGATTTTGCTATCTGTAGTTGAATGTACAAGTTATATCTGCAGATCCGTGTTCGGTACAGCTTATTTGTCTCGATTCTTATTTTACAGAGTGCTAAGTCAGACGCCTGTCGAAAGTGGCACCCCTCGACCCATATTTTACAAAGTTATGCCTCTTTACAGATATATAATTTTTCTATTTCTGTCCTATATGCCTGAATGTAACCAACTACCGGTATATCTTAATCATCCCACATAGAACTATCTCTTCCTCAATTCACACTACACATGGGTCTCAATCACTTGGGGAAAGCCGAGGGGTTTTGATTAGATCAATCTCATGTTCAGAATGACACCAATTTTTATTGTGACATGCCACACACCTTCAAATACTCCCGAGTGACTCTCTGGAAATAGTTACCCTTGAAAAAAAGAAATCTCCAACACAAATGTATTAAAAAAATGCATGGAAAGTTTCATTCTGTCAAAATATATGTAGTATGTACATGTCAATGTTTGAAATTCCATGACTGTAATAGTGTATTTCCATACCTACCCATAATGTATGCTGAAATGATTTAAGATCTATACCACTCGGTTATACTGTATTTTTATGCATGCACATTCTCTCTGCCTCATACCTACTTTCCTTGATTTCATTTCTTATTTTTGTATGTTTGTGAATAACTTGTAAGTGCGAGTGTGAGGGGCCTCGAGGAAAATTGGTTTTGTACAAATCGAATCCCCTCCGTAAATAAAGTATTATTATACTAGTATGAAAAGTAGTTCACAGTTATAAAAGGCAGCGATATCATTCTATATTCGAGTATAAATAGGTATCACCAAGTGCTGCCAGAAAATAAAGCATGTTACTCATACACACAATCTAAGAAACTGGAGAATATGTAGGAAATTTTGGTCAGTTTTAACACGGATACATGAACACTGGACAAGGAAAACTTGGTTGTTTTTCCTATTGTAGATTTGAATATCAGGTGCACATACTGTCAAGATGTGCTTCCCAGTATTACTTTTAAAGAGCACACAAATCTGATTTTTTTTATCAGTGTTGAAAGCTGCTACGTATTTGACACCACCAATTGAGGACTCTCAAATCACTGGGTACATCAAATTGAAAGTTTTTCCATGGATGATTCTTCCCACTTCATCATGAATTGTGAAGATTCTTCACTATGTTGGCCTAAATGGTAATGTCCTGTATCTGTATATTTAGCAATGAAAATGTATAAAGTGTATTAAACTGGTTTTCCACGAATGTTCTGTATAAATCTGCACACTATATGCTGGCAATAAAATATTGTCTCATTTTGAAATATCTCTGAGGAATTTAGTTTTTGCCTTGTTTTCCGAAGAAGAGTTTGTCTGATGTGACAGCAAGTTCTGTTGATTCCATCCATTAACATTTGTTATTCGTCACCCATATATATGGGTCAGAGGAATCAGTTTCAGGTCACTGGCCCAAAAATCAGGAAATAATTGACCCCCCCAAAGAGTCCAAACTGGCTTCAATATTTGCCCTCACAACACCTGGTCTCACCCTAATGGATCTGCACAAACGTGCGATTTTCAATGATTTCTTGTTCACAGTGACCTTGACTTTTACCTCAATTTGGTGAGGGACACAAAAAATGTGATCTTTAATAAATCATTTCCCTATTTGGAATCGGTGACATCTTTTCCCTCGAGTCCTCACGCTAAATCCGTCGAAGGCTGTTAAAACCACAGCAGAATTGACAGCAGAATCATTGAAGACCATATCGTTTTCAATGATTTCCTGATTTTTAGTGAGTGAATATGATTTAACATCGCTTTCAACACTATTTCACGACGTCTGGTTGGAATTGTAGATGGGAAACTTCCCAGATATAAACCAGAAACTACCTGTTGGACAGACATCAGCATCCTTTTGGGTAGGCATATAAATGAGACCCATCAGAAGACAGTGTATTCTGTCCGTGAACTTGGAAGGAGGAGAACAGGTGCATTTCTGTGTATAGGAAATCAGTGATGTGCAATGTAATACTTGCACATCACATCATAGGACATGTACATCTTCAGACTGTGCTGATAATAGCCACCAAGTATCATGTGAACTGTATCAAACTTGTAGGAGGAGATATCATTTAATCTACAGTATTTTAAACTGTGAAGGGCAAGGCAACTCGGTTAGCAATGAAAGTACTCAAGAGTACTATTGTCTGGAACAGTAATGGATGTGCAATATCGATTCGTTGCTTCAGAATAGTGTACATCTATTTCGATTTTCGGGAGTTTCCGAATTGTCACCGTAAGAGTTATTTGCCCCTGCCCGCTAGTGGGCACTTGAGTCAGGGAAGACAAAATATGTACTCAATAACATGAAAAGAGATAGGATGCAATAAGCCTTTTCGCGGTTACAAGAATCGGGAGTGATCTAGAGTTCGCTGTGTGAAATGAGTTACCGTACCTGTATTTCTTTATTCAGCATTACAAAGGCATGAAAACAAATACAGTTTGCCATACACTGTTTACCTCTGAACATCGCAGAGAATATTGAGCTCCTTGATGAAAGCTACCATGAACAATCTTGGTGCTGCTAATTATATGGGCAGGAGGCCCAGGATTTGTTTCCACGTCATTTGCCATTGTTATGAGAGCCGGCAAATAATACCTACATACAAACAATTGCATAATCCATAAACTGGCAAAATAAGAACAGTTAGACCTGGAAGCTTCATCCTCGCTATAAAACCTGTAGTTTACTGTGACCTTTGAAATTCAATGATGTAACAAGAGCCCAAGGGGCTTCAATATACGCCCGTATATCTGGAATTACATTGGTTCAAATTTCAAGGTTGTTTAATAGCCTTGATTCCAATTGATCTAGCAATCCAGAGAAAGGTCTACAATTTTTTGCTTATGAGAATGTAACATATATCACATCTTATATTGAATGATAAACTAAAATGAGCTTAACTCTTGGTAACTAGTTGACCTTGAAGCAAGAGCTGAGAGCTCACATATCCCACACTGAAATCGACAATAGTCAAACACAAGAAAATAGCAGTTTTCCTGCAAATGGATTCCTTTCAGACGAGATAATTTTTCGTGAATGAAGAAGAAAGTGATGAAGTAAACCTTTGTTCTTCAGTTAATAAACAGGTGTGAAGTTCATAAAGGACTCCTTTCCCCGTTAAATTAGTAAATGTATGGTTTTTATTTCACAACAGTTTAACTAAATGAAGCAAGCGTTTCAAACATGGGAGACAACTCAACAGGACAAATCATATAAATGCAGGGGAAAGACTTTTGAATATTCCAACAATATTCCAACACATTTAGTCAGCTAAGCTTGATTCAGTTTTGGGGGACCAGGGGCGTCGTTAGGGGGAGGTCGTCAGGTGCGAACGACCCCCCCTTGGACGCGCCAAAAAAAACAGAAGAAAAAGAAGAAAAAAAACAAACAAACAAAAACAAAAACAGAGAAAACAAAAGCAAAAACAAAAAAAGCAAAAGGGAAAAGAATGGAATAAAAAATGTCCGTCTCCAGGCTCGTAAGCATGCTCCGTTCCAGTAGTGACGCGTCAGTTCGCTCAACAATGGGTTTACCACGACTTTCCGTTTTATGGTCATAAAGTGGATTATGAAAGAGCTGTAGCTCTGTTCATGAGACTTCACCCTCGAGGGATACAGCAGGGGAACCCTCGACGGATAAAGCAGGCGAATTTACTATTCAATTCATCATTAACACTAAGGCCACTTTTTTTTTATTTCTTGGTTTACGGATTGAAGGCCCCAAAAATTTGGGTCGGTCGGTCGGAAAAAGAAAAAAAAAAAAAAATCTCCCTAAAAAAATGAGCACAACAAAATTAGATTTTTAATTGTTGAAGTAAAATCATGGCCGGTATCTAGTATGCAGGACAGCTGCCTGCTGAATGTCTGGTCAGTGCTTGCCAAGCTTGCATTGTTAACCCATAAAACAAGAAAACGAGATGGAAAGTGATTTGTTGGACGGAATCTCTCTCTTATTATATTCCTGAAACATTCACATGACACTGTCACCGGGAAAATGTCTACAATCAAAACAGAATAGTTTACTTCAACAGGCCAGACCAGACAGGTTAATATTAGACAGGTGGACAGACGTACTTAACAATGACAATATCCCTATGCCCAAGGGTTGAGATTAAAAATCATAAACCTGAACTAGCCTTGTATAAATTTGTATATGCCACTTTGAAAATGTCTTGAATAATGAAATTCATATCACAAAAATATAGAACCATAAATCTGCAAACATTACGTTCGAATTTATTTCTGGGAAAACGCTTAGAACGCGTCTCTGGAGATCTGGAACTTCGGAGCTTCCGGGGCATAAACGGCTCGTGGACCCTCGCATGTTGGGCTGTGAGGATTTCCTTGTTTTATCTTTGTGTGAATGAATCGTATCTGTAGGCATATTGGTTTCCCTCCCAAGAACTATAAGTCATCGTTTTGTATGTTTTAAACATAACTAAAACGTCAAATGGATGGCATGAGGTGCGATGTTTTCAATATCGATGCATGCTTATAATTGCGGGAAAAAAAACGTGAAAATAGAATCATAAATGTGCATGCAGTATGATCAGTTTTATTTCCGGAAAAACGTTCAGAACGCATCTCCGGCAATCTAGGAACCCTAGGCGGCCCCTGGACCCCCGCCTGTTGGGCTGTGATAGTGGTCCCCCACTTTCAATTACGTTCCGACGCCACTGGGTTAGCCTACGAGGTATATCGGCCCAAAGCATTATTATTGTGTTTTCAAGATGACAAGAGAATAAAATATAATACTGATATTTTTCAAATGACGTGTTAGTTTAATTGTTGGAAATCGCTCAGAATGCATTTCAGGCCATCTAAGGTCCCAGAGCTGTATAATATAACCCTAAATCTGCATACACTATGTTCAGATTTAATTCCGGGAAAAACGCTTAGAACGCATCTCCGGCGATCTACGACCCCGGCCCCTGGACCCTCGCCTAAAGTGCTATGATAATCGACCCGCCTTTGAAAAATCCTAGCGATGCCCATGGGGACTGCGATCTAGACCTTTGACAAATTGATCTCATATGTATGGCTCCACTTTGCCATGCGAGTAAGGTATACTCAAAGTTTGGTACCAATCCATACCTTGAAACTAGAGCTATCGCATTGACAACAAATGTTAATGGATGAATGGACAGAACTCAACATCGCATTACATGACCTCGTCTTCGACAGGCATATGAAAATGTGACTTAATAATGATTTCTTGATTTTGGGGTCACAGTGACCTTGACCTTTGACCTTGACCTCAATTTTGATACACAACACATCGTCTTCCCTCAATCTATCAATGCATACAAAAAATCATGATTTTTAATGATTTCCTGATTTTGGGGTCACAGTGACCTTGACCTTGGCCTAAATTTTGGTACATAACAAACCGTCTCCCCTCAACTTCTCAATGGACACAAAAAATCAAGATTTTTAACAATTTCACGATTTTTGGGTCACAGTGACCTTGACCTTTGACCTTGACCTACATTTTGGTATGTGACTCATTGTGTCTCCTTAATGTATCTACTGACACAAAAAATGTTATTTTTAATAATTTCCTAATTTTGGGGTCAGTGACCTTTGACCTTGACCTAATTTTTGGTATGCATCACTTCATTTCCGCCTATTGAATCCACTCACAAAAAATTAGAAATTTTTAACGATTTCCTGATTTTTATATCACACTGACCTTTGACCTCTGACCTTGACCTACATTTAATATGCAACACATCGTTCCCCCCTAGGGCATCCACTCACCAAAAATTAGAACTGTAGATAGAAAACTAACAACGATCAATCATTTCCTGATTTTTGACAACAGTGACCTTTGACCTCTGACCTCGACCTTAATTTTGGTACGCGACACATCGTCTCCACCTGGCGTATCCACTCACAAAAAATTGCAACTGTGGATAGAAAACGTTCACAGATATAGACCGGACACGAACACTTCAGTGATTTCCTGTTTTTTATGCCAGTGACCTTTGACCTGTGACCTTGACCTTCATTTTGGTACGCGACACATCGTCTCCCCGTAGGGTATCCACTCACCAAAAATTGAAGCTGTGAATAGGAAACTGTCCCAGATATAGACCGGACACGAGAACCGGACAGACGGACAGACGGACAGACGGACAGACGGACGGAAACCGCCATCCCATAATACGACCGCCTTTTGGGCGGGCGTATAAAAAAGCAAACACAATCAGAAGCATGAGTGCTGCTAGCTTTACCTAATTGCCTCGTAATCGTATGCAATGGATACCAATTTGTTGTATGTACTGGTCAATAGAAATCCCCATCGTTCTTAGAAATTTAATTTACACGTGCCTTACAAGTTAAATTTAGAACTTTCGAGTGTGTTTTCAGCTCCAAATGTGCTCCACTCCAAAGTGTGCTCAACTCCAAGTGTGCTCAACTCCAAGTGTACACACTATAGAATTTTAGTGTCCTATCAGTTGATTACGTGAAGGTGATAGACAACGGGGATCGTCTCTATATAACCCTGGTTCCGTATGTTCGTCTTCAGTCAAAGCCAAAGAACTACAAGACAACTCGTTGTGATGATATAAGTTGATGATGTTTACTTTGTGCATCCAACATAGACAAGGTACAACAGATCACATAATATAACCGAAAACGTCTGTACGAAATGAAGCTCTGGTCTTAATGCTTA
Organism: Hanleya hanleyi; assembly: GCA_036873755.1. Lineage (NCBI taxonomy): Eukaryota > Metazoa > Mollusca > Polyplacophora > Lepidopleurida > Hanleyidae > Hanleya > Hanleya hanleyi. Next base: position 4,865 of record JAVTVY010050738.1, on the reverse strand, counting down.
ATTATTGTAATATAACTCGAACTTTAAATAGAGCTGAGCAAACAAGTACTTAAACACAGCCTGGTACGAAACTCTAATTTCACAGGACTCAAACACTTAATTAGAGACGCTACCGGAATGACCACTTGCTCGCTGTTCATTAACTAAGCACAGCTGTGGACTCTTTCAATCACCCTGCTACTGTACAAACACTTATCTATTTGAAGCTTTTGCTTAATCCACATTTAACATTTAACAGAAGACAATTGTATATATACGCGTTTCTATAATACGCCGCGTGAATCAAACTATATTTGAGAGTACAATTAAATCTTGAAGTGCTAACCACTTGGTCTAACAGACACTGTATTAATTATCAGATATCTCACTGATCTGTGTTTCCTCGACCACTTCAATTATAAACGGCGGTTTGTAAGCCGTCAGAACTTCCTGGCTTCCGCTCAATTAGTAGAGATATGCTCCCAAATTCCAACATACTATAGTGTATGAAATTACATGTACGACTAAACCGTGAATTGATATCATACATTTTCCAAAACTGATTAGAGCAAATGTAAAAAAACTCAAATAGATACATATATGATCTTCTATATAATAATCTGATCAAAATATAAATGAGCCTAAAACCTTCATTATCTCATTCGATATTTTACATATCCTTCCCACCGGAAGTTAAATGTCCATCCTGCAGGGATGACATTTAACTCTCTTTCCAACATCAAACAATGAATTCAAAAATAGATCTATCAGATACCAAAGAATAACAATGAAAAATGTTCGAACAAAACAAAAGCAAAATTATCAAATCATGAATTAATACTAGGTTAAAATTTAGCCATTAAAAAGATGGTCAGGGAAATATGAAATCAAATAAATGCTTTTAAGGCGTGCACTCCTCTAACATTCACTTGAAATTTCACATACCTTCCCTACCGGAAGTTAAATGTCCATTCTGCAGAATGGCATTCAACTCAGTTTTTCAATATAATGTCAACCGAAGGTTGGGGAAAATCAAATCCACAGGCCGGCCGGACCTGGGACAAAACCGCCATAGGCGTGTTAACACCAGATGATACCGAAGTTTGCTCTAGAGTCTTCGAAAAACAATCAAAACAAGGAATACAAGAAAATTTACACAGCTTGCAACGTTGCATAATACGAAAAATAATAAAAGACAGTATGCATACAAACAAAATTGAACCAAATACGTACGTCAAAATCTCGGAAAACGACACAGTGGACCCGTATTCTAACTCCACTGGTCGTAACGGCTTAAGGGGCACATATTTCACCATACGAAGGTCATGCCAGGGTGTAAGTTTTAGCGAGGTTAGTATGTTAGACTCATTCAGAATGGTAGGTATGTCGACAGGTGGTAAAGGAAACGACAGTTGCTAGCAAAGAAACCATTTGAGTCATCACTTTCACCTGACTTAACTTCCAATCCACACCACTAAAAGTACAATTAGTAGGACTTAGCAAATAGAGTCCTGCACCTAGAGTGTGTGTCATCGTAGGAATACCGTCACAATGTTCTTGAATATTTTCTCCAAATGTCTGCACAATAAATTCACCTGGGGCAAGTTCAAATATCTTACTGGTTGTATCGTTAGTTTGACTCAACTGAACCAGACATAGATCACTAGTGACATTTGATAAGATACTCACAATACAAGGTATATGCTGTGACGCCATCATGGCGTTGCCATAACAAACCTTTGGTGTATGTCCCATACACCGTGCAGGGTGGAAGTACCAACCTGTCCGCGTATTTAACCCAATATGTTCCGCGGATAACATGACTTTCATTAACTGACTGGGGGCACGTAAGGGCATAGCCCATGACCTTATGTTATACTCGACATAGGCACCATTGTCAACAAGTGGGAGAGTGCATGGCCACGTAATGCAGAGAATCGACACCATCATGTAGCCACAGCGATTGCACAAGTACATGTTGATAATACCACATGTACGGCTCAATAAGTTGAACTCCTATTGGTAACAGGTCTTGTACTTTTCGCCATTCCAATGATGGAAATAATTCCTCAGTCAGTCTACCCAATTCCACGGAGGCGTACTGTCGTTGGTATTGTAAATGGGCTTCATTGTATGTTTGCATAGTTAATTCCATGGCATCCAAGATATGGTTAAACTTTAATACGAGGAGAATACGTCGCCACATCTGTACCTGCGACGCTCTAACTGACTGAGTGAAATCATTTAGATATTGCGTAACGTTAATCATAGCATTTGAAAGTTGATTAATTCGATCGCGATTAAGTGCAATCTCATCAAAGGCGTGATGTACTCCAGACGCAAGTTCATTTGCAAAATGAGCTATGCCATGGGCGGCCGTTAACGTGGTTTGTACCAGTTCTCTTAACTTATTAACATCCCGGGTCGTTGCTACCCCAAACAAGGCGGATCCAATTTCACCCACTACATCTAGTAACGCCCTTCGAAATCGAGGGGGAGATGTACGGTCGATATCAGCTTGCTCGACCTGAACCGCAAGATGCTGGAATCGATGCCACCAAGGTAACATGTCGGAACGTTCAATATACTGGTGATCAAACGAGACGTTAACCATACGATAAAGTTCTTGGACATGTGCACGAAAATTCTCAGGGAATACCGGTGGCGTAATAGTCACAACAACTGTCCACTCAGCCTTGACCAAACTAATAGGGACCTGTCCAGTAACAAGGATGCCATTCCGCAGTGGGGTTATAGCAGTCCATCCCAATGGGACCGTAATAGCCAAAACATATACTACGAGCAACATGATCCCTGTCATAGCCACTGGTATCGAAAAGTGCACGTGCGACGGTGTTTATTTCTGATTATAGGAGAACTCAAGGCTGGAGGTTTGCGCTTGCGCAAGTAATAACCATGCGGTGAGTCGTCCATTTCATTCGAGGAGTCTGGCTCATTGGGGGTTTCCTCGTCCATATCAGACGACGTGTCATCCGCATTAGGCGGATCTTCTACATCAGGCACTTGACTTTCATTATTAGTTGCCGTATCATCGGGAATTTCAAGTGTATTAGGGGACTGACTGGTAGATTCATCATTCGGAGAAGGGGAGGAGTTCGACAACTGCCTATCATGCGACATGGGCGTCTCAACTTGCTCGGGAGCTACGTTAAACTGGCGTTCTGCTCTGTTCAGACTCTGCCGCGTACCTATCTCAGGGTTACGACGGGGGCGTGGCTGAACATTATCCCAAACAATCTGAGGATCGACAACTCGAAGCTTAGAGACATTAACTACTCTAGTTTTCCCTGACCTCTGGTGTCGAATATGGGCTACCGGTCCGTTAATCTTAAATATTTCATACTGCGGATCACACTGAGCTGTAAGTTTGATTCGCTCATCTGCATGAACCACCACAGAGTCGCCCACCTTGAACACGCCCTCCCGTGCTCGGTGATTAATTTGTTCACGATGGTACAATCGTGATTTTTCAGTCGCTTCACGTGCCTTGTGAAGTGCATTGCTCACATGACTTAAACGGTCACTAAGATCTTGTGAAGCATCTACAGGTAGGGAGAATGGTAAACGTGCACGACGCCCATACGTTAAATAAAAGGGCGTGTACGTAGTTGTGGCATGTCTTGTGTTGCGATAAGCTAACAAGGCTGAACTGAGTTCACTTTCCCAATGTCGAGACTGATTATTGACCAACTTCTGGAGAATTTCCTTAAGGGTTCGATTGAAACGTTCAGTTTTACCGTTAGTTTGAGGATGATACGGGGTCGTGCGCCTGTGATCTATTCCTAGTAACTTGAATTTTTCTCTCAACTCATTAGAATTGAATTCCTTTCCAAGATCGGTAATCACAATCTCCGGAATTCCATGTCTAGAACAGTATTCTTCCAGAAATTTATCCTCCACATTTTCAGCTGTTTTCGAACGTATAGGAAAAGCTTCAGCCCAAGCTGAATAATGATCTACTATCGTCAAGATGTACGAATGGCCTTTATTTGATCGAGTCAGTGGACCGATCAAATCCATACCAACAATCTGACCTGGATATTTTGGCATGGGCATTTCAGTGTACTTTGGGCGACTACGCACCCGTCTATTTACCTGACAAGTTGCACAACGGTCCAACATACGCATAATGTCTTTGCGCATGCCCTTCCAAATGAATGCATCTCGGACTAGACCTAAGGTCTTATAGAGGCCTTGGTGACCTGCGCGAAGGTGTGCCTGCTCCATTACCTGGTTACGAAACCTGGTCGGCAAGATCACACGGGGATATTCAGCATCAGCTGCCGAGGAACATCTCGTGGAATATACTATTTCATTGTGCACCATATGTTCCTCTGATGGAACAGTAAATAGAGTGGGGAACTCCCGTTTTTGTTCCTGGCAAAGTGTCACTTCATCAACACCATATACCGATATTGGCACATACGGTAGGACACCCTCAGGTACCTCAGGTATAATGTAATCATTAGTATCAAATGTTGCAACTTCATAAGGTGTTCGAATTCTTGAAAGCATGTCTGCTCGGACATTCTTGCTTCCTTTGATGTATTCAATCTTACACCCATACTCAGCTATCAAAACTGCCCATCGTTGAACCTTAGTGTTCCGAACTTCACCAAGAAAGAGACTTTTCAACGGTTTATGATCAGTGTAAACCACAAATTCTGCGCCATAGAGGTATGGCCTTAGCTTTTTCAATGCATAGACTACAGAATAGCCTTCTTTTTCTATGACAGGCCAATTCAACTGGCTATCTTTTAAGGTGGCCGACACATACTGTATGACTCGGTCAACACCTTGCTCATCTTCTTGCACTAAAATCGCACCTACTGCATAGTTGGATGCATCAGTAAATAATTTGTATG
>JAVTVY010050737.1:0-25666 GCA_036873755.1 Hanleya hanleyi | reverse complement strand
ACAAAAGTCTTCTTGAATTGTAAACACACCCAACGCGGCTCTCCCCGCGTGTGTATGATGTAACATTGGGGAGAATAAACTATATGAAAACTTGTTGTTGTTCTCTCACCGGTCATCATTGTTGTTGTTCTCTTTCCGGTTTATACCGAGGCGTCAAGGCGTTATGCTAGGGCTTTAAGGCGCAACAATGGGCGTTGACGGGCGACAGTGCATCTCCAATGAACTAGTGACAATTCCATGAAAATCAGAGCTTTTGGGCTAATTCACCAGGGCGTTGAAGCGTTGATCTTGGCGTTGGCGGGCGTTGGGCACGCCTCACGGGCGTTGAGCACGCATCACTCACTCACTCACCATCGTTAGTGCGTCCCTGCGTTAAGGCGAGTGTTGGGCACGCCTCACCGGCGTTGGGAAAGCCTCACTCACTCACCATCGTGATGAAACTTTCACCGATGTAAGTCGTGTTTACACGCAAGAGCTCGGGGATGAGGTAGGCGGGAGCTCGGAGCTCGTGGATGGGGTAGTAGGGAGCTCGGCACTCGGGGATGGAGTAGTCAGGAGCTCTGATCTCGGGGATGGGGCAGACGGGAACTCGGAGCTCGGGGCCACAAAAGTGTTGCTTTCTATACTACTCCTAAACGACCTTATATGACCCACTCACTCACTCCCTCCTTCACTCACTCACCATCGTTATTGCGTCCATGCGTTAAGGCGGGCGTTGGGCACGCCTCGCTCACTCATTCAGTCATCGCGTATTCCACGGTCCCAGGATGTAACAACCCGGATGTAAAACCAGGGTACCCGGTTGTTGAAAAGGTCCCGGATGTTGAAGGTCAGTAAAAATCATCCACGCATAGTATGGTGGATGGACCGCCGACTCCCGCATATTTGGGATTAATGAACGGCGAAGGAAGTCCGCATCAGAGTCAACATACTGTTACTACACTATCCTCTGCGCATTGCGCCGCAAGGTCAATAGGGCTCGAAATACGCTTTTATACTACTACATATGTGCCAATATACTGTTACTATCCTATCCTCTGCGCATTGCGCCGCAAGGTCCATAGGGCTAGAAATGCGCTTTTATACTACTAAATGATCGTCAATATACTGTTACTATACTCTGAGCGCCACGTGACCTCCGCTCTGCGCTTTGCTCCGCAAGGTCAATATGGTTCGAAATGCATTTTTATACTACTAAATGTGAGTCAATATACTGTTACTATGCTATCCTCTGCGCATTGCGCCGCAAGGTCAATAGGGTTCGAAATGCACTTTTATACCACTAAATGTGAGTGAATATACTTTTACTATACTTTCATCTGCGCATTGCGCCGCAAGGTCAATAGGGCTCGAAATGCGCTTTTATACTACTACATGTGAGCCAATATACTGCTACTATACTATCCTCTGCGCATTGCGCCGCAAGGTCAATAGGATTCGAAATGCAATTTTATACTGCTAAATGTGAGTCAATATACATGTACTGTTACTATGCTATCCTCTGTGCATTACGCCGCAAGGTCAATACGGCTAGGAATGCGCTTTTATACTACTAAATGTGAGTGAATATACTGTTAATATACTTTCCTCTGCGCATTGCGCCGCAAGGTCAATAGGGCTCGAAATGCGCTTTTATACTACTAAATGTGAGTAAATATGCTGTGAGGCCACACTTGCGCAGAAGTCCCAATGGACGGGATGATGGATGGAATGAGAGGATAAGATAAGATAAGGTAAGATACTTTATTTATTGTCGGTTTTCACAAACAATAAAACAATAGCGCACCAAGGAGCTATTATCACCGACATTAAAGAAAGAACAAATAAAAGGTAAAAGACTGTAAAAAAGAAGAAAAAAATACAGTGATAAAAAGACACCGACATTAAAGAAAGGGGAAAAATACAAGACAATAACAGAAGAACAATCCCAAAAATAAAACCTAAAAGAATCGTGAATAAATAGACAGAGATATACATATTCATCAAATTTATCACAGACATTTCCATTTGGCAATGGCACATTTAAAACTCGTAGGACCAGTCCGTGAATAGATTGGCATACTTCCGTTGCAAGCATTTTTGACGAAGAATAAAAAGAGATGGCAGATTTGCTTTAGAAGTAGTTCTTCGTATGAAGATTAGTAATCACTAAAAACTAAATGTAGCCCACGTTTCTCAATCTAAGAAAAGTAAGTAAAATGAGATTGAGTGAATACAGGTCACTTCATCCACAAACCAACTCGTCCCCAACCAACTGTAGTCAAGTCGTCCCCAACTTTGAGTCAACTCGTCCCCAACCTTGAATCAACTCGTCAGTAGTATATATAGCGCAAGTAAATGAGGTAGCGCCTCACTGCGCATGCGCAGAACTGTGTGTGACGTCAGAAGTGTGTGTGTGCGCATGTGTGAGTTGAGATGTGAGTGGGTGGGTTCAAAATGGCGGCTCTGTGGGACGTTGAAAGTCCTCCATTTTGACCCACCCACTCACCGGGTGAGTGGGTGGGTCAAAATGGCGGCTCTCTGGGACGTTGAAAGTCCACCATTTTGAACCCACCCACTCACTCGGGTGCACTGTGGGACGTTGAAAGTCCTCCATTTTGACCCACCCACTCACTATGGCGGACCCAATGCAAATGAGGTCAATGGGCTATAAAAGGAGTCCATTTTTAGGGAAAGGGGTGTATTTCAATCTGACTTACCTGACCTGTCTGCCTTTCTCACCGATTTTCATGCCCGCCTGCCTAACGGACCTCCCTGATCACTGCCTGTGTGTAATCATCTGCCTGACCAGTATCATTGACCAGTATCACAGAGTAACACCAATCAACGTCGTACACGTATGTAATATACATTAATTTTTAATAATATCCATGCTAGGAAATGTCCCCCTCCCCCTCCTCCCACCCTCCCCCCCATCGGAATTTTTTTTGCAGCTTAGGTCTTTAGGAGAACGTGTGACAGTTATAACATCACAGTTATTTCCCTATATTATGGAAACTTTTAGCGGCCAATTTTAGTACATAGGGAGGCATTTATATTTGGCAGAATTGTCTCGTGAAACTCAAACATCCTCTACATGGATCAGCTGTTTTATGTCAACAAACACCTCTATTTTTAGATTGCTACAATGTATCACATTTTAGCGGGTGATTTCATTCGCGCCATTGCATGGACGTGCACTTTTGGACCATTTATAAATGCAAATTTCACGTATTTTCTCAAGCAGCTTATGAAATATGAAGCTCGAGTTACAACCTACCAGAACTATAGAATTTAGTGCTGACGTAGCAACTTTGTGGGCGCTGTAGTTTTCCAGATAGACATTTTTTCGGTTGTGGTACACGAAATCGAACATTCTAGCCTACCATGTTGTTGTTGTTGTTGTTACGCACATTCGCAATATTTTAAGATACATTTTTCATTGAAAGCACAAATTAGTATATAGTAGGGAAAATTGTCTTACCTTCATTATAACCAGTTTAGTCCCATTCCTGACCATGCGAACACTACACCGGGAAATTTTCATTTTTATGCGTAGATGTCTGTAGGTGAATGTAAACACATCAATCCTTGGGCACGTAGCGCGGTTTACGTGATATATTGAAATCACTGTAAATTACAAGTTCACCTTCAACTCAGCCGAAGTACAAGTGATTAGTCTTTCCAGTTCCACCTTATGTTTTGTCAAAAATTTACACATCATTCACCTAGCATCCATCAACTCTACTGAAAACACATCTGCGGTCAACCATCTGCTTGACCTGGTCTGAGTGACAGCTGTCACCGATGCAAAATGTAGCCATTCTTCACGCGCAGTGATGGGTCATTCATAAATTTACTACTATGCCACGCCTACTACCACAATCATTCAGTTCATCTCAGATTATTTATCGAACCGTAACAACTGCAAATTGCATCGTGTGGGACCTTATCGTAACAACTGCAAATTGCATCACTTTCAATAGGCAAAATGTGACTAAGTTTTTTTTATCTAATTCACTTTTAACTGACACATGTTTTTAAACCTACAGAAATGTATAGCATTGTAATGTAACTGAGTAAACCCATCAGATGTGTGTACTTTATATTCTGGCTTGACAAACGATGTTATGGTCAGCCCATTCTACTCTAGGACTCTAATTAATATGTAAATTTGTTAAATGCCGCTTGCCGGTGTTTGCTTCGCAGGCGTCATCAAAACCTTTTTTTTTGTGATTTTTTCCTTTGTATATCAGATTTCCTGCAAATCATTTATTGTGTCAATTGCTAAGGTGTGTATTTAACACCACGCCGCTCTGACTATTCACTTGCATACAACTACCTAAACAAAGTACAAACAATTAACCTATGTTTTTGTTTTCTAACCGGGAGCCCTCCGTTCAAATGCCACGGAGGTTTCGAGTTATTGTAATGTTATTGTATCTGTATATAGGTGTTTTTTCTTCTGCGTCTTTGTTTTGTATATATGTCTATCTTTGAGAAATGGGTGTATTTTATTACCTTATCTTGCATTTTGAAACTGGATTTATTCATTAATTTAAACCTAAAAATCCCCAATGGATGACTGTGAATGTAATGAAGATTTTCCATTCCCTGGCCCAACATGGCTCCCACCGTTCTCCAATGAAAACATTCTCCCGGTAGAATTTGAATTAAACTCCGTCACTCATTCCGAAATAGACCTTTCATTTCTAAGCAACAAATGTTTCAATCCAATCGAATTAAATGATTTAGATCATTGTAAAACGCATACAGATGACAATGAATATGAAATTTCTCACTGGCAGAATATTAACTCCCATCAGTCCAACTATTTTACGGAAACATCTTTTGCAGAAGAGCCAGAAGTAAACAACGCAAATAACAGTGGGTCTTTATCGTGTTTACACCTAAATGCTAGGAGTCTAAGAAAACATTTTTCTGAAATTACTGGATTCATTCAGAATCTGAATCACCAATTTTCTATCCTGGGATTTTCTGAAAGCTGGCTGGATCCTGTGTCTGAACGTCTATTCGATATACCTGGATATAAACCTTTCCCTTCCTCACGAACTAAAAGAAAGGGTGGCGGTCTCATTCTATATGTTAAGGATACCATTCAATCTTGCAAAGTTCGCGACGACCTGTCATCCTGTGATGACAATGGCGAATTTGAATCACTGTTTCTCGAAATTGATTTTGATAATACCAAATACATTATTGGTATATTTTATCGACCGCCTGGCAAGAGCTTGAACATTTTCAACCACCATTTAGCTGACATCATGAAAACATCTGACATTGAAAAGCAGTATACACACGTACCTCAATGAAATGCCCGCTCCAAACCTAGACCAAAGACACGTACTTGGTCTGTAGGCTGATTTCATTGGCTCTCTATTTTTTTACTATAGTGCTCTTGCATTCTAAACTTGATGGGTTACATTTTGGTTTAATGCATCAGGAATAAAACACACAAGACAGGGTTTTTTGGTGAGATCTCTTTTTTTTATTCAGTGAACAACAACAACGTGAGAACAACCACGTGAAAACTCAAGCCCAGAACAAGGGGCTTGTCATTAACTGAAGCCCAGAACAAGGGGCTTGTCATTAACTGAAGCCCAGAACAAGGGGCTTGTCATTAACTTGTACAGAACAAGGGGCTTGTCATTAACTGAAGCCCAGAACAGCGGGCGTATGTACATTGAAATAATTCAAGCCCAGAACGGGGCTTGTACATTGAAATGATGGGCGGCCCAGTCATAGACGAGTACATCGCGGTCCTCGGCCTGGGGGTACTCGTCAAACATCTGTACGATAGTAGATAAGGGTCTTCCCCGGCATCGATGGTACAGGTAAAACAAGCAATATTGTCCGCACACGCCACTGGTCAGGCTTTGCAACGTTTGACTGTTCCAACACCACGTCTCTGTGCCTTGATCCATGAAGTCTGTTAAGTCGGGATGGAGGGGTGGCAGGCCGTACGGGTCAAAGTATTCGCCCTGCTCTTCTGTCAAGTACACGGCCACCCAGTGTTCACCGGGTCGATCCATCGGGTCCGTGTTGAGAACGTAAGCAGCCGGATACATACGGTCTAATGGAAACACATCTCGGGCGAACACCCCTTGAAAGACCCTACGTGTCTCTGGGTCATTCTCCAGCACGGTGGTTATCTGGTCTGTATCCATGTTAGGTGGAGAAGTCACACAGGACGTTGCGCGCCTTGTCCACTTGAATGATGTTGTCAAACTCGGCGTAGCAGATCACATTGACGGTGGTCGCCAGGGCTCGTGCAAAGTGGATTTCCAACCGTAAGTTGCCTTGCTTGGCCAGGGCCAGCTGATGGTCGTTCTCTAAGGTGGGGGTCAGATCGAAACAGAACAACGTGTATCCGTTCGCGTAGTCCTCCCGACTGATCATATTCCCTTCGTCCTGGTTGATTTGACCGGTGGCTGTAAACAGGCTCTGATAGGCTCGAATGAAATTCCTCCGCCCAAAGTTCGGGGTTAAGGCCGTGGCTGGCACCTGTTGTCCATCCACATGCAGGGCCACAAAATTGATGCCGAAATGTTTAAAGTCAAACGGATTCTCTGGGTAGGCTCCGCTGAAACTGGTATTTTCCACACAGGCCAGGATCAATCGCTTGGGTAGTTCCCCCAGGAACAGGTTTTCTTTGTTGGCGCCCATATTTCCAGCAGGCACAGAGAACACTTTGGTTTGCACACGTCGGATAGGGTACTGGGCTGGTTTTGTTTCCAAGGCTTTCATGTGTCCCAATTGAACGGCTGGATTCGGTTTCACTTTTCGGACATACAGGACTGCGTCTTGGATGACAATCTTATAGTCCGCTACATGCCCCTCTACGTTAGTGGCCATCAAGGCGAAGGTGGGAGGCGCCCGTATCAGTCGGATTTTGATGGGGATCTTGTTCAAGAGGTACCGGTCTTGCATGAACATGTCTGCATGCAGTCGACCCATCATATCCACCGAGGCACTGTTCGCAGTGAAAGCCTTCCGTTTGTTATATCCCCCATTGTCCGCCGTGTCCATGTGCTCGGCCGTGTCCCTGTAGAATAAAGCGGTTGTCAGCTGAGATTTTTTAGCCTCTCGGCCATACGACAACAGTGTCTCGATGTAGGCTCGATAGGGGTACGTGTTGGTGGAGTCACTGATGAGTTTGTCGCTGAGAAAAATATCCACCTGCTGAAACATCGAGTGCAGCCAGAGATTCGTCGGGCCCACCGTTGCTTGGTCAGCGAGTCTCGTGCCAGCTCCATTGACCACCTTGGCTTTCACATACAAGTAGGTATGGGCTAAATCCACATAGGCCGTATCCGCATTACTGATGGTGAACTCGATGGGCCCGGTTTCGTTGATGCTGGAGAGCGGGAGATGCTCCACCCATAATCCTTGTTCGACACTGGTTTGTGTGGGCGGCACGGTCCACAAATCAAATTCACTGTTGGTGGAGGGGCAGGACTCGGCGTGGATTAAGGACATGTTTTAAGAAAAGATATCCTTTGTCTTCTTGGATGTGCGTCGTCGCTGGGTCGGTCGTCGACTGGTGCGTGATCTCGGTGGGGCAGCTCTTTTATTCCCTACGGTGCGTTGTGCTTTGGCCACCAAGACGCCTCCCGCTTCTTTGGCCCGTCGTTTCAAGGCTTGTCGGGGTGCCGTACCCCCCAAGACATCACCGGCCACTTGCAGTCCACTGCGTACCGCTTGTTTGCCGATTGCTTTCACCCCACGCGTCACCAAGGGCAGGAACGTTTTCACAATGCTGCCGAGTATGTTCCCCAGTCCATGTCCTCGTTGCATGCGTGCACCGCTAAAGACCGGAAAGCCACCCCGGCCTGTTGGGCATAATAGTCGGCATAGCTGCGTGCATCGCACTCGTAAGGTACTTTCATTATGCAAAGTGGGGAGCACGTGCTTGTCGAAAATGAAGTGTCAGCACCACTTTTCCTCGTTCGAATGCCACCACTCGTCCCGTGTCATCTCTTATATCCACCGTGATCGTGTTGATATCGGTATGTCGTACGGGCAGGTACATGATATGGGTGAAACTGTGGGTGACTTGATCGCCATACGTCTTTTTAATGGGGACCACCCGTAACAGAGGTGTGTTGATATCGCCCACGATGTGGTTGTCCACCACGTCCGAGTAGACGTAGAGTCCGTACATACCCGACTTCATATCCATCGGCATCTCGCCATGGTGTTGGGTGGGACCAGCGAACGTCTGTAGATCGAAACCCAGCATTTGCTGTAGTGTAGGACTGAGTTTCACATTCACGGTATCGGTGACGGTAAGCTGTGCCTTGTCGTTGTGTACGTTGACATCGAAGAACACGTTTCTCTTGAAGCGCAAGGCTATGCGGCGTGCTGCACTATCCGTCACCCCCCGTAGCGCCTCATCATGCATCAGTCTTGACAGCCCACCCATGAACTCTTTGGGGGTATCGTATTGGCCTTCGGGCAGGGTGAGCCGGGTGTTTTCGCCTGCGTAGGTGACCTCGTACCACACTTCATTGGCTCGCACGTTGTACCACGAGTAAGGGTATTGGATATCCACGAGGGCACATTCCCAGCGTCCAGGTAAATGTAACGGTTGTGGTAACTGGGTGACGTACTTGGCCACGGTGTTGTCAGGAAACACATCCAGCGAACTGTTACTGGGTAGGGTCAGGTAAAACATGGCGACTGAGCTGTCCTGCTGCTGCTGTTGGTTTTAATAGGTCTTCCAGGCCTTGGGCGGTTGTGTGCGGCGTCGTGTTCGTCGCGGTGACTTGCTACGTGTCACGGCTCTGGAGATGTGGGGTGTCTTGATCAAGGGTGTTTTTTATAGGCGCGAAAAGAAAGTGCCCGTTGTGGTGGTGTTTTGGGGGGTGACTCCGGTTCCCATTCGGATTCCCAAGGTTGTGGAATCTGTCGTGGTGCACGACTCGGTGATTGCTGGGTTTGCTGCATAAAGGCCCAGCGGTGGGGGTTCCCCACCAATTCCTGTGGTACATGCATGTCTTTCAAGCCTTGAGCGAAGACCTCCCATCCTCGAGGATCGGTGTGCGATCTGCGTTGACGCATCAGATCATTCACTAAATCCGTCATGTGGGTGCCGGGACCACCTGATTCTGTACCAGGAGTTCGCCTTTATCATTCCAAGTCATGTTAGGATTCTGTTTCATCCGTTGTAATACCAGGTCAGCTTGTTTCTTGAACGAGGCAGGTACACTCTTCAGCACTTCGTCTTCCACCCACTGTGGGGCTGTGGAGGCTACCTGACCCGGCTGTTGGAGCGGTGCTGAGGTCAGCGGTATGTGACGTGGTGGTGGTGGTGGTGGTGGTGCTGTTGCTGGGGTAGACAGGGTTTTGTATTGGTCCATGAACGTCATGTACCGTTGAAGCGTCTCATTGTACCGTTGTACTTTCTCACTGTCGCTTAACCCCGGTCTCTGTAAGATCTGTTGCATCTCTCCATCGAGGCTGTTTATGGTCTTCACCGTAGGTGGGACAGGGTAGGGTGATTGGAGGTTTTGCAGGAACCGTGGTTCGACGAGGACCATTTTTTTCGTGTGGTTCATTGTCGGCCGAAGAGTCCACCCAATACTGGACCCAACACGGAAGCGGCCAACGGTGCTAAGATGGCCCCGAGAAAGCCGCCTTTCTGTAACACCTTTTTCTTTTGTGTTTGAGGGACCCGCTTGTGGACTAGGGTTCGGAGACCTGTCTTATGCTTGGCCAACTTGGTCTTCTGAGCCGGAGTCAGTGGTACGTTGCCTTTTAACAGATTGTACCCGATCTCGCACAGACAGCGTACAAGGTCAGGGTCCGCACCGCGTACAATGGTTCGGACTAACTCGGGTGGGGCCGTCTTCAATACACGGAGCGTGGGAGCGTGCTTCCGTACTCGCGCAGACATCCTGTACAACTAATGCTAGAACCCACAACGCTGCCCTTTTTATCCACCTCACAGACAAAGTCAACCCTGCTGTGGTATTCATTCTTTTTATTATTCCCCATCATCAAACACACAGACCCCAGCTGGGGGGCGCCACTGTGGATGTGTTTACATTATTTTTGCATGTACACGTGGTGGGTCTCTCCGGGAAAGATGCCGGTCCGTAGTCGAAGGTGGTCGGGGGTGGCTTGCTTGAGGTCGAAGAGCATATACCCGTGCTGAGGGGTTGTGGCATCTTTGAAGGCTTCCAACGCAAACGGTGTGCGGCCGGGATACATCTGTCTCGCCAGGTGCAGCAGTTGAGTGGTATCTCTCGGGTTTTTGAAGACCACCAGGTAGTGGCATTTAAGCTGATATTCCGATGTTCTTTGTTTTTACTGAACAGATTCTGCACAATGTAGATGATGCTGAGCCGTCGATGATGGCTGCCTTTGGTAAAGAGTTGGTTGACCCGTGCATCCGTCTCCGCCATGAGATCATCCAGAACCAACAAGGTGTCGGGTTCCAAATCGGTCAGGTTGGGTAGGCCTTCCACGAACGTGATGTGGGGCATTGCTGCATACGCTTCCTGCCATTCTCCGTAACACCACACGACTCGGGCAATGGGTGGGGTGATCATGCTGTCGGCGTGTTGAAGGAGCTTCCTGACGAAGTGCGTTTTGCCGGAGCCCGTCGGTCCTGCGATGACGCAAGTGAAGGGATACTGCCACCGAGGGTCCATGGTTTGAGGTCTATCCGTTGTCGTGGTAACCCGCTCTTGTAAATTTCGTACGAGTGAACTGGAGTGGTGGCGGGTACAACGTCGGTCGTCGTTGTCTGTTCACGTTCAGAGATGGTGCTGGGGGTGAGTACAACGTGGGTGGTCGTTGTCGGTTCACTGTGAGGGATGAAATCCGGTGGGTCTTGAGACGTAGTAGGTGTACTTGGTGTCAGTGTAGAGCTCGACGTGGCTTGTACGCGGGATGTGGTGGTGGTGGTGGTGGTGGTGGTGGTGACTGGGCTCGATACGACTGGTGCTCTCTGTAGACCCGTTTCGCTGGTGCCTGGTGTTCTCAGTTGGTTAAGTAACGTACTGACATAGGCTACGTCGTAAAACACACCTGCGTACAACACACTCAGCAGGGTTAGCAATAGCACCCCAAAGCCTACTTGCGCTTTGCGCGTTTTGGAAGACGCTGTGTTCAGAGACGGTTGCACCGTGTTCATGGTCGGACGTGGAATGTAGGAGGACGGCAGTGGTGTCTGGCTTTATAGTCGTTTCACCTGGTTGGCAGCGACCCAGGAATTGAAGGAACTGGGCCAACCTTGCCATTTCACGAAATGAAACAGTTTGCCACGTCGACGTTCCGTTTTCAAAATCTGCTCCACCGTGTAGTAGTCTTGCTGTGTTTTACAACAGGCTGTAATTCCGTGTCGTAAAACGTCCCCAGCAACGTTTCCCCTTGGAGATCTTCCAGTTCATAGACTCGCCGCTGTCGGGGTAGGCGCCGTTTAATCAGGAAGTGCTCATCGCTCCAGTTGGGCAAGTAACTTTTCTCGAACTTGCCCTTGACTTTAATGATCCGTACAGGGTCCCCGACCTTGTACACCGCCTTCGTCGTTCGCTGCGATGGCCTGGGGTACAAGACACGCCGGACTTGGGCTTCATTGCGTTGGGTCACGGTAATGGGGGCTCTCTGTATACTTCGATGATAGGCTCGATTGTAACCCCTCACCAGTTTCGGGAGAACATCGATGTACCGCCTTGTATTCTTATAGGTGAAATATTTATACATGCGGCCTTTGAATGTCCTGTTGAACCTCTCCACCACGGAAGCCTTGGTCTCGTTGTACGTATGGAAGAAAAACACCTTCTGTTTCTTGAGAAAGGCTTGGAACGGTCTGTTGAGGAATTCCGTGCCTTCGTCGGTTTGCAAATACAAAGGTTTGCGCCCGGTGTTGAAGATGTCTTTGAACGCCGCTATGAGATTTGCCCCCGTTTTCGTCCGGATGGGTACCACCCACGCATACTTGGATAGGATATCGATGCACGTCAAGATATACCGATTTCCATCGTTGTGTTTGGAAAAGGCGCTCATATCCACCAAATCCGCTTGCCACTGGGCATCTATTCCTCCCACGATGACCCGGTTCCGTAGAAAATGGCGACGGACAGCTCGATGTAAGGTATAGGTGTCTTGTTTTCTTAACCAATCTCGGACTTGGGCACGTTGTATCCCCTGGGGTTTGGCCGCTCCATAGAGAGCCGACAAGGCACTATAGGCCGCCGGACTGTCGGGACTGTAGTATAAGTTATCCAACACCTTCTCCCAGCGCTTCATGGTGACACAATGATGATGGACCCTGGCTCTATCGTTTATTTATAACGGGTGTATCTTGGGCCGGAGCTTCTTTCTGATTTTCTTCGTGGGCTTCCACAGTGGCCATGGTCAATGACCAGTCCAACTCGTCTGATGACCGCTTGATAAGCACTTCATCCACATCTACCACGGCATCTTCCAATGCAGACCATAGATCAGGGTGAAGGGTAAAATGCACTGTACCTCCATCTAGCCGAGTCAATTGAGCAAAGAAAGGGCCGCGTCGAATGTACACATCGTGACACAAGTGGATGAGGTCGCCGTCCAGTTCACCAGACAACACCCGTTTGAATTTGGTCCAGCCCTCCCGGGACAGACGAATGTGAGCCGGGCACGGTTGTGTAGGGTCCGTGTCTCCCACCACCTCCTCCATGATATCGACCTTATCCGCATACACGTGCAGGAAAACCTCGGGGGTCAAGCTGAAATACGTCAGTACTATATGCTCCGTCATGGTCAGTACGTGAATGGTACCAGATTTCACTGTCTCCCGTATTTATAGGGAGAACCCCGTGAGATCAAAGGATCAGGTGGTCATGTCATTGGGCTGACTGAGTCTAGCGGGGTAATCAATGGCATCGTCGTCGGGTTCATGTAGTTGTTCATGGGGTTCAGCCATTGGCCCCGCGGCTTCATCACGGATTTTTTCTTCTTCTTCATCGTTCTGGGTCGCTTGATCAGGTGATACTGTCATTCTAGCCTGTGTGCATTCTATACATATAGTATTTTCCCAATCCGCTTTTTTTTCATCAGGTTCATCTAGCGCGTGTTCGACAGCACGAGCCCATGCCAATTGGTCGGGTGACCGGTCGTCCGGTGTAAACAACTGGTCCACTATAGGGACTACTTTCTCCAAGGCTGACCACAGAGAGGAAGTGAGGCTGATACTGCGCGTAGGCTCTTGGTAGCGACCCACCCGTGGGTAGAGCGCAGTATGGTAGACGTAGTTGGCGTTGTCCGGGTGAATCAGGTGTCCGTCCAATTCACCGCTCAACACCCGTTTAAATTTACTCCAGCCATCACGCTCTAGTGTCACCGTATTCGATAAAGTCTCAGCGGGCGCCCAGCAAATCGCTCCAGCATCTTCCACCAGGGTGACTTTATCTTGATACACGTATAATCCCACCTGGTAAGGTGTAAGAGGCAGGATAGCTTGGAGTGATGACATGCTTGCTCTCAATGTCGAACGGCGAATGACCCACACTCTGTCTCAGCCCTCGTATTTATAGGGTCAGGACCTATACTGTCACTCTAGCCTCTGTGCCTTCTCTAGTATGTTGTCCATCATCAGAATTTTTTTTTCATCAGGGTCACTCAGCGCATCTTCCCTAGCACGAACGCACGCTAATTGGTCGGGTGATCGATCGTCCGGTGTCAATAACTGGTCTACAATAGGCACTATTTTCTCCAAGGCGGACCACACAGCGGGGCTGAGGAGGATACTGCGCGTATGCTCTTGGTACCGGCCCAGACGCCATCTTTTTCGTATGAAGAGGGGCGGTACGGAATAGACGTACATGGCATTGTCCAGGTGAATCACGTCTCCGTCCAACTCTCCGCTCAATACCCGTTTAAACTTAGTCCACCCATCACGCTGTAATGTCACCGGATTCGATAGCATTTGAGCGGGCGTCCAGTAAATCGCTTGATGGTCTTTCACCAGCGTCACTTTATCTTGATAAATGTATAACCTTACACTGGGTGTCAGAGGCAGAATAGCGCGTAGTGACATGCTTGCTGTCAATGTGAGAATAACACACACACACTCTGTCTCTTCCCCTCGTATTTATAGTGTCAATACCACAGCGCCAGGGTGAATAGGGCACAGACTAGTATGAGGCCAACCAGCCGGCGCTGGTTCCGGCGTGAGCGCTCCTGGTCCATAGCGCGAGCATCAAGGATGGCTTTCATAGTCCAGTAGTGGTGAGTGATGGCACGCCTGTCCATCGAGTGCACTCTGTGGAGGACCGCTTCTGTGAACTCGTTCAGGATCTGGCGTCGTCCCCCGTTGTCGTCGCCATCTGCAAACATGGACCGGACCACTGCTCGGTAACCCGTGAATGAATTCACCACGGTGGCATACTGTAAAATGCGAGTCGCATGGGGCTGGATCTCCGCCATGGCTCTGTAGAAATGAAGGTGTGGATCCAGAGGGACATGTTTTATAGACCAGATGTAGCTCTACGGGTGTAGTCCGTGATACGTACTATTCTGATGGGTTAGTCCAAAAAAAGGGAGCAACAACAACAACAACAACAACAACACAGATTACAGATCAATCCTTTTATTATGCGTGAACAACATAGAAATGCATGTACTGACCTGTCTGTGGGAGGTTTCCCACAATGGCGTTCACCTTCGCGTCTTTTCGTGTACGTCCGTGTCTTTCGTTAAAGTCCGTGTATCTTCGGTAAAGTCCGTAGGCATTGGGCAAGGAAGCTTTTTCCCGAGACCGAATCACCGCCAGACATGACTGCATCACCGCGGATGAATACATTCTTGCACTCACTCACAACACAGGTCGAGTGAGGTATCAAAGTGAAGCTTAGGTGAAGGAGCATCTAATGGACTGGGTGTGGGGTTGACATATCGATAAAAAATGGATATGACCTTGAACTGATCACGTGACCTCCCGTGATGACAAATACCCAGAACCAAGTCAGTACATGCATCCCATAGTCCCAGGTCACGCCCGATTCACGCAGACCGGAAGTGACGTCATACACCTGCGCACAACCGTGATGGAAAAAACCCAGAACCAAGTCAGTACATGCATTCCATACAGGCAGAATGCAGGCAGGCAAGCAAGGCAGGGATGCAGGCAGGCAGGCAGGCAGACAGGCAGGGAGACAGGTCAGGTCAGGTAAGTCAGATTGAATACACCCCTTTCCCTAAAAATGGACTCCTTTTATATCCAATTGACCTCATTTGCATATTTTCAAAAGGGTGGACAACAAACAGGCCGCCATTTTGAAACACACAAATAAGGTGCCGCCATTTTGATTTTACACACACAACACCCACCTCAGCCGACATTTTAAACCCACCCACTCACATCCCAGGTCAAATCAGTGCACCCGAGTGAGTGGGTGGGTTCAAAATGGCGGACTTTCAACGTCCCAGAGAAAATAACTGGTCAGGCAGATGATTACACACAGGCAGTGATCAGGGAGGTCCGTTAGGCAGGCGGGCATGAAAATCGGTGAGAAAGGCAGACAGGTCAGGTAAGTCAGATTGAAATACACCCCTTTCCCTAAAAATGGACTCCTTTTATAGCCCATTGACCTCATTTGCATTGGGTCCGCCATTTTGAACCCACCCACTCACATCCCAGGTCAAATCAGTGCACCCGAGTGAGTGGGTGGGTTCAAAATGGAGGACTTTCAACGTCCCAGAGAAAATAACTGGTCAGGCAGATGATTACACACAGGCAGTGATCAGGGAGGTCCGTTAGGCAGGCGGGCATGAAAATCGGTGAGAAAGGCAGACAGGTCAGGTAAGTCAGATTGAAATACACCCCTTTCCCTAAAAATGGACTCCTTTTATAGCCCATTGACCTCATTTGCATTGGGTCCGCCATTTTGAACCCACCCACTCACATCCCAGGTCAAATCAGTGCACCCGAGTGAGTGGGTGGGTTCAAAATGGAGGACTTTCAACGTCCCAGAGAGCCGCCATTTTGAACCCACCCACTCACCCGGTGAGTGGGTGGGTTCAAAATGGCGGACCCTTATTTTACACACACAGTGCACCCGAGTGAGTGGGTGGGTTCAAAATGGTGGACTTTCAACGTCCCAGAGAGCCGCCATTTTGACCCACCCACTCACCCGGTGAGTGGGTGGGTCAAAATGGAGGACTTTCAACGTCCCACAGAGCCGCCATTTTGAACCCACCCACTCACATCTCAACTCACACATGCGCACACACACACTTCTGACGTCACACACAGTTCTGCGCATGCGCAGTGAGGCGCTACCTCATTTACTTGCGCTATATATACTACTCTCGTCCCCAAATAAAAATCAAATTTTATCAGCGAATATAGTCAAATATTCCCATGTTCAGAAAATGACACTAAGGTAAAATTATATTGAATATATGTTTTATTTCGATGGCAATGTCTTTGATAAAAATGTACAGAACAACAGCACTTATAAAGAGTACAACTGGGATAAACGTGTATATGGTCCGTATACGTTTATAATTAGCTAGCCCCTTTCCCACACGTTCGTATTAATTACACGTATTTAAAAATCGCAAAGAAGAAAATGTCAGTAGTCTGGGTGAATTCACAAGCTGGTTGGGCCGTTCAATTCACCAACGCCTCGACGAAGCTGCGATGCAGTCCTGGACCCCTCCCTGTACTCCTCCCACAACATGTGTATTCTTGACTGGAATATATTTTGTCTATACGTTATATAATAACGACTATTTACAAGGTAAAGTTCTATGTACACGGAGTAGTGGAAAAGGAGTATATACAAAAGTAAACAAGTATTAAATAGTAATTGGCAATTATTTTACAGTTCAATTGTTCTCTGCATTATTTTTTAGTTCTTTTCTGCCCCACCGCCGATAAATGACATTTACTTGATTGAAATTGTAGTTTAAGGGCCGCTTCCCATACGGATTTCGCGGCCCATTAACTCAATGTTTTATTTAAATTTCACTGTCCATTTCTTCGTTAATTTAACATCTTTTGCAGCTTTAGATATTAAAATAAATAATTAAATAATGAATAACAATAACAATGAGAAAATATAAGTTCTAGTAGAGAAGAGTCACTATGTACAAGTCGTTAAGTCTGTTGGTTAAGTTCTGCTGTTACTGATACTGATTGAAGTTGGGGACGAGTTGGTTTGTGGACGAAGTGACCTGATCCCGAATGAATAAAAGCCCTAAAAATACACAACTTGACATTAACATTTAAAATGCTAGAAAGTCGTTTCAAGGCGTTTAATTGACGGCCTGCCTTCTTGCATACTTCAGATATGGGGTGACCAAAATTCATGCATTTGTTTACGACTACACCCAATTGTCTAATGTGATCTAAACTGGGTAAGACTTCCCCTTCAAGATGTAAGTCTGTGTCCTATTTGGTACCTGTCACAAAGAATTGGAACTTGGAAGGGTTAGCCTGCATGTGATTAGATTGAGGTCAGTACATGCTCAAGTGCATTCATTGTCTCTCATTGTCCTTTGGTGTTGCATCATACATACTCCGGCTGTAAAACAAGGTCACAAGGACCCGGATGAATGGAAAAACCCCAGATACAATACATGAATTCCATCACTGTAACACATGGAAGCACACCGAAGGACCCGGATGGACAAGTCCCCGGCTGTAAAACAAGGTCACAAGGATCCGGATGAATGGAAAATTCCCAGATAAAAGTCAGTACATGCAGTCAATGACTGTAACACTTCCCACCGAAGGACCGGGATGGACAAGTGCCCGGATATAGGTCAAAAAGACCCGGATGAATGAACAAAAAACAGATAAAAGTCAGTACATGCCTGTCATACAATCCCAGAACAAGGATCCGGATATAGACAAGGACCTGGATGTACTCGGGATACAAGTTAGTACACGCATTTTTCTCCCCCCCGAGAACCCGGATGTAGATCAAACATACCCAGGTCACGCCGGATTCACGCCTACCGGAAGGGACGTCATACACCTGCGCACAAGTCCCAATGACAAAACCCCAGATATAGGGCATATTGACGCTCATTGACCTTTGTCAGTACATGCATTCAATCAAAGACCTGGATGTAAAAAAAAAACACTGGAAAAAAACCCGGATATAGGTCAGATAAGGATCCGGATGATGGATTGAATGGAAAATACCCAATGTTAAGTGCCCGGCTGTAACACTTCCCGCCGAAGGACCCGGAAGGACAAGTCCGCGAATGTAAAACAAGGACCCGGATGAATGGAAAAAAACCAGATACAAGTCAGTACATGCGTTCCTATCATTGAGTCCCCGACTGTAAAACAAGGTCACAAGAACCCGGATGTAAAGATGAGCGGGATATAGGTCAGTACATGCATTCCTATCATTCGATACCAGAACTGTTCATACCCAGGTTACGCCCGATTCACGCCTACCGGAAGTGACGTCATACACCTGCGCACAAGTGCCATTGGAAAAGTCCCGATGGAATGAGAGCATACAATATATGCATCATTCAAATGACCTTGAACTATAGTGATCACGTGACCTCCACACGAAAGTAGGTCAATGTATATGCGTATACTATACTACTATCATACGAAGAAACTTCTGTTCATAGGCATACGGTAACGGGTGATATATGAGTGTATTAGGGCGTTTTCTAAATGGTCACATTCGATTGGTCCCGTGAGACCCGACATCGGCGCAATCACATTCATAAAACGAAGACACACATCCAGAAAGCGATCGATTGAAATGATCCCTTGGTGAGCCTCGAAGTGCCTCCATCACAAAATAAAAATCATATCATTTTCCTGTGAACTGTCGCCCATTTTATTATATTTTTTCAAATAGGTTAGGCGGTTTGTAATATGAGTTTTCTCAAGAAAAACAAAGAAGCATGCTCCATTAGAATGAGAAATAAAATAGCTAATTCGCACAGCTTCAGTTTGGTCTCCCACAATTTTGCGCCGGGAGCACTTAAGCGAAATCGACATGTCTCACGTCTGAGATTCCCATGTCAAAATATTTGAATACGGATAATTTCATTGGCTTGTTTAAATAGAGCGGCGTGTGACATGATGTGGAAATACACGGAGAATGAATACCTGGATACCTGGATACCTGTTGTTTGAGCTGAAGTCCAAGACTTATAAGCTCCTCCAATCATCCGAGTGCTGGTACTTTATCCTTTCCGGTGTCACCATCCTGCTTTATACCAAAACATGTATTTATCTCTTGTCCTACCCCGGTGCTTATCTAATCTATTTTTTTATATTATTTTTCGGAAAATTAAAGTCACCCATGAGTAGAAAGTGAGAGAAGTTTTTGGAACAAGCCGCGTTCATTATACTGTTAAGCTGAGTACCCATCTATGGAAATCTCTGATTCCCCAATGCGACCATAGTTTTTTGGTTTCACCTCACAGATGCAAATTATGTCTGGATCACATGATAAAATCCTGGCCACCATCTCGTCTTTTTTATTCAGCATGCTATCTGTGTTGGTATACAAAATTTTTAGATGAGAAAGTGAATCAGGAACAGCGCCCGCAAACGGCAACTCATTTACACTATGTACAAAACTGGAACTATTATTTGTATTTACAATTAACGGCTGGGGAGGCTCGGTGCGGGCACCGGAACAACGCGGTTCTTCCGGATCATTACATTTTCTCCTGCTGCTCTCCGGGCCCTCAACTCTTGGCGCAGATGGAAGGCTCTCTCTCTCTCTTTCTGTGTCTGGTCTGGGACAACATATATTTGCCGCATGTCCTGATTCGGGCTGTCTTTCAATGTTTTCGCATTTGTCAGAATCTTCCTCCTAAAGGCAGAATTGGCAAAACAGACCTTTAATAATCGTGGCCTATTATCATTTTTCTCACCAATTCGATCCACCGAAGATATTTCGCTCTTTATTTTGTCCTTTTCTTCGCTCGAAAAATCATGAAAAACATTGACTAGTGCTATCATGTCATTTTGCTCGGATTCTAGGGAGTCGTTTCCCTCACCTTCCCTCAGCCCTTGAACTACAAGATTATTCTTTTTGAGTTCTTTTAGTTTACTTTCCGTTACCGCTTCCCTGACCAGTTTTTCTAGCGTTGGTCCCTCCACAAAGTTCTCTCCCATTCCAGATATTCTTTCATTGATTGATCTCACCTGCTGTTGAAGTACACCAACATCCTTTTCCATTATTTTCTGTTTTTCTTCAATCCTGGTGGTAGCTGCGAGTGTGTTTTTTACACCAGGCATCGCACGTTTACAGCCGCCACAGAACCACATAAATGACTCCAACAGTTCTTTTTGATCATTCAGCTATTTATACAGCTCATCCGACAGACCTGTGCATTTTAGACAGTACCAAAAATTGCAGAAATCACATTCCACAGCATGATCGTCTTGGCTAATAGCTGACTTGCAGGCACCACAGTCTACACTGGAAGAGGCTGTACTTGAAGTTGTTGTACCGAGTTTGACTCGCGATCGCGTCGATCGGTCCGCCATCTTGAAACTTTGTTTACCGGTTGTCAAGGGCCCCAAAATTGACAAAAACTAAAGATCAGGAGATTTCACAACAGATCGGAGAAGATCGGAGAATAGCCAACGATAGTTGGGTCCACATACGACAATCACACATAAATTTGGATGAACAGTAGCACTATTAAAGCTAAAACTTGCTTGATGTTGAACAGAGTGAAAGACATGAGCCTCATTGTGCAAAGGGTAGTGTTAAGGGCAAATCTAAGAAGATTCAAAATTACCTATCGAAATGGTAGTCCTAGGCAGTGTTTCTCCAAAATGGCTACAAGGATTTGGATGAAAATTTCGCATACATTGGTTCAGATTGTTGTTGTTATTCCAATGCAATTAGAAACCAAATATATTACTATTTCACAAAGAAATCACTCTTGCAACTTACCGCATTGAACTGTAAGGCTGCCAGGGTGCATTACTTGGATAGGAATTTAAAAACGCCCAATAAACTTCCTTTAAATCAACCACAATTAGATCCCACACAGATAATTGCAATAGGAATTGAGATTGGCTTCAAAATTGAAAATTTGCAAGCAGGAAATGGGCACAGGATGTAAATGTTGCACTGCCATTTTCTGCAAGTACTTCTTTTACAGCCGAGTTGAATATTCAGTTGGTAAATTTAACCCTTGATCACAGAATACAGCAGACATAGAACCATATTACACGAGTATACACGACGAATATTTGGGGGGTTAATCTACGTGTGTTTAAACAGTCTACTCCCACCGTTTTACATAAGAATGGAGCACATGGTCCTTGAGTTATGACCGGCTACAAGGTAAACATGCGTTGCATAGAGGTCTGACCTGTTCTGACAGATTTATTCACGCCCATAGAAGAGTATTGAACTTAACTATCATATTTCCAACTATATACAAGCATGATTATTGCCTATACAAACAGTTTTTGGACAAACACAAACCACAATTGATGGGTCGCTTTCCTCCATGTGTTGTTGTTGTGTTGGAGGATTCCACACTTACGCCACACTATCGTCCGCCAGCAATTCGTATCTGACCGAGTATATGAACAGAAATGCCCAGCAAAATAGTACTACAGGTATCAGAAACTAAAAATGCAAAAACAATTATTGTGCAAGTAAGAAACGACTAGTGCTCTATAGAATGTATTTACTAAATCCATTTACAAAAATTGACAAAAATAACTTGGAGTGCACGATGCATGGTGACGTCATGGCTCGCTGATTTTCGCAGGAGTCGTCGGGAAACCCCGAATGCCATTTAACTCCCAACAACTGAGGCAAACCACCCAGATATATAGTCCTTCACTAAAGGATAATTATTAATCAATAGACGATTTAATTGGTATTATGACAATCCATTAATACATACTAAGTGAACATGTAAGGATTCGTTACAGTTCGGGATGTTGAATGAATGTTAGATTTCCGGCGCATGTTTATGCAGCCAAGGTGCTTGACCCGCGGCCAGTTTGTGACGATGAAAATGGCGGGGCGGAGCTTTTGAAAAGAACGTAAAAATACACACGGAAATAGGTTAATAATCCAACATTTGCTTCATTGTGTCTCCCTTGGCAGGTAGTCTTTCACTTGATATAAGTAACAATCTTGCTCTGTGTCCAGTTGTCAAGGACGGTAATATCATAATTTTTATTCTGTACCATTAGTAATATTATAAACAATACAGCGAATATTACCTACTCATAATTCCAAGCGACAAGTAAAGTGAAGAAGATGCCCTGGCGGGTCATTTGTCGCTCATTTCCTGCTTGCAAATTTTCAATTTTGAAGCCATTCTCAATTCCTTTTGCTATTATCTGTGTGGGATCTAATTGTGGTTGCACCCCGGCAGCCTTACAGTTCAATGCGGTAAGTTGCAAGAGTGATTTCTTTGTGAAATAGTAATATATTTGGTTTCTAATTGCATTGGAATAACCACGACAATCTGAACCAATGTATGGGAAATTTTCATCCAAATCCTTGTAGCCATTTTGGAGATATTTGGCAAACACTGCCTAGGACTATCATTTCGATAGGTAATTTTGAATCTTCTTAGATTTGCCCTTAAGTGGAACGTGAAATGCCCTTAGCAAGCTAAGATGTCTCACTCTATGTAAACCTGTCATTGCTAGAGGTTTTAGTTTAACCAGTTATTGTGCAATCCGCGTTCCCGGTCTATGACAGGTCGCACTTTTCCCATAAATCGACAAGCGCTCAATCTGTTGTAGCGAGCAAAACTCAGCGAGAAGACGAAAAAGAAGAAAAATTGATGGGATTGCCAAGTTACATGCACGCATCCTGCCATATGAACATCGCGAATTATTATAACTAAAAGAAGGAAATTCTAGTCGAAAAAGGAATCAGTGATTTTGCTGAAGAGGTAAGCCTAACCGTGTTAGAATGAGAATTTAAAATGAAGAAACGAAGGGAAGGGTACAGTGCGGTCATAGTTAACAAGACCAGTTGCCAAGTGCAACAAGAATTCACCTTCATCCGTGTAAAACTGATCTACATTCTAATTCCAAAGGATCTGCTGCAAGTTGTATTGTCAGTATTGTCAGTCTTTTGTCCAGGATATTACCTTTTCAATGGGAGGTCTTACACCATAGCCTTGCCTAATTCCTTCTTCAGCTCAGCTAGTACATGTGCTCTAGGTAAAATAAACATGCGTTGTCTTGAAAATGCACCATGCTCATTCACAATCATGATAAGAGAAATCAGCCGGGCTACCTTTCCATTGCCCCCCATTGGTTTCCATTGTCCCTATTAAGAGTAAATACTTTACATATAAATTTCTACACCGAGGTTTATATTTAGCCTTGTGATCTTTGTGAACTGGGCAACTTGTACAAGAATGAATACTAATTGTAGGCCTAATGTATAATGGTGGTTTTCTGCCACACTAAACAAGGGCGGATCCAGCCAAAATTCATAGGGGGGGTCGACTATCACAGCCCAGCAGGCGAGGGTCCAGGGGCCGCCTAGGCCCCGGAAGCTCCGGGATCCTAGATCGCCGGAGATGCGTTCTGAGCGTTTTCCCGCAAATAAAACTGATCATAATGTATGCAGATTTATGGTTCTATTTTCACGATTTCCCCGCAATTATAAGCACGCATCGATATTGAAAATATCACACCTCAGTAGTATATAAAGAGCATTTAAAGTCTCCTTTCCCCCCGGATGTAACTATGACGTCACAACTTCCCATGGTGGCGCCATCTGCACATTATGACGCATGGGGGGCAACTGGGGGCAACTCGATCTGCATATTGGCGGCGTGTGTGTGTGGTCAAAATGGCGGCTGATGTGGGTGGTGGGTTCAAAATGGCGGCGTGTCTGTGTGTGGTCAAAATGGCGGCGTGTGTGTGTGTGGTCAAAATGGCGGCGTGTGTGTGTGGTCAAAATGGCGGCGTGTGTGTGTGGTCAAAATGGCGGCGTGTGTGTGTGGTCAAAATGGCGGCGTGTGTGTGTGGTCAAAATGGCGGCGTGTGTGTGTGGTCAAAATGGCGGCGTGTGTGTGTGTGGTCAAAATGGCGGCGTGTGTGTGTGTGGTCAAAATGGCGGCGTGTGTGTGTGGTCAAAATGGCGGCGTGTGTGTGTGTGGTCAAAATGGCGGCGTGTGTGTGTGTGGTCAAAATGGCGGCGCGTGTGTGTGGTCAAAATGGCGGCGTGTGTGTGTGGTCAAAATGGCGGCTGATGTGGGTGGTGGGGTCAAAATGGCGGCCTGTCGGTGGTGGTGGTGGTGGGTTCAAAATGGCGGCTGATGTGGGAGTGTGGTCAAAATGGCGGCCTGATTGCAAGGGAGCAAACGAGGCGGTGGGGATGTCACGGGGAGAAAAAAATAATAAACATAATCTATAGGTGTTGTACCATGTTAATAGGATCAGTCTAGCATCTGTACCACCCTAGGATCGAGCGTTTATTGTCCCGTGTATCTCCGCAGAAAATCAACAAACAAAATGGCGGCCCCAGGATGGTGTGGGGACGCCCTTTCCACATCACGGCGTCGATCCTAACCATAGCGCCATCTGCACACACTGACGCAAGGGAGACAACTCGTGTGGCCGAAGGGTATGGAAATAGCCGTTTTGGAGCTAGGGGAGTTACTACTGGTCCAGTGGGGTCGAGTGATGTATCAATGTGAAGCCTATGTGAGGGGGCATCTGATGGGCTGGGTGTGGGGTTGAACTAGCGTCATTCTGCGCATGCGCGGTGGCCCAAGGGTATGGAAATAGCCGTTTTGGAGCTAGGGGAGTTACTACTGGTCCAGTGGGGTCGATTGAGGTATCAATGTGAAGCGTAGGTGAGGGGGCATCTGTTGGGCTGGGTGTGGGGTTGAACTAGCGTCATTCTGCGCATGCGCGGTGGCACAAGGGTATGAAAATAGCCGTGTTGGCATCTAGGGAAGCCACTAAGGGTCCAATGGGGTCGAGTGAGGTATCAAAGTGAAGCTTAGGTGAAGGGGCGTCTGACTGGACTAGCGGCTTGGGCGTTGTCACCATTCTGCGCATGCGCGGTGGCCCAAGGGTATGAAAATAGACGTGTTGGCATGTAGGGGAGCTACTAATGGTCCAATGGGGTCGAGTGAGGTATCAATGTGAAGCTTAGGTGAAGGGGCATCTGACTGGACTAGTGGCTCGAGCGTTGTCACCATTCTACGCATGCGCGGTGGCCAAAGGGTATGAAAATAGACGTTTTGGGATCTAGGGGAGCCCCTAATGGGCCGATTGAGTTGTATGAGGTATCCATGTGAAGCCTATGTGAAGGGGCATCCAGTCATGGGTGGGTGCATGTAAAATTTTTCCTGAAAAAAAAACGGAACACGGACTTTATCGAAAAATCCGGGAAAATGTCTATATGGGGTATGGGCGGTATATAGGTCGCCGGGCTTAACGGGGCTTGCCTATCAATAGAGTTATCTCCCCCTAGTTCCAGGTTGGGTGTATGTAAAATTTTTCCTGAAAAATACGGAACACGGACTTTATCCTAAATTACGGGAAAATGCCTATATGGGGTATGGGGGTATAGGACCATCCTGGGAAACCTACTTCTCCACATTTGCGGTATAGGTTGTGGGGTCTCGTTTTCTTAGTCTCGTCAAAACAAACATGATAGGAAGTGTCCCTGAGCGAATCGGTGAAATTTTTGAAAAAAGTCACCGAGACCCATCTAGT
>JAVTVY010050736.1:0-26092 GCA_036873755.1 Hanleya hanleyi | reverse complement strand
TGATTTGAATGCCTATTTTATCAATCTGGATCAAGAGAAGGCCTTTGATCGTGTTGATTGGGAATTTATGTTTGAATGTTTGAAAAAATATGGATTTGGCCCAGAATTTTGTAAGTGGGTCAGTATGTTATATTGTGGAATATCTAGTAAAGTTATTGTAAATGGTTATTTAACTGAATCATTCGAGTTATCAAAAGGGGTGAGACAAGGCTGTGCGATCTCGCCATTATTGTACGTGATGACTCTGGAGCCATTTGTTGCTGCAGTTAGAGCTTGTAAAGGTATTAAAGGCATAAAACTGCCAGGATGCTCTAAGGAAGCAAAAGTTTCTGCCTTTGCTGATGACACCACTGTCATTGCATCTGACGAAGAGTCGATTAATGGGTTAGTTAAATTGTCTAAGCGATACGAGAAAGCATCTGCTGCTAAATTGAGCTTTGTTAAAAGTACTGTGTTGCCTGTTGGGAAAAGTGAGAAAAGTGATCTCCCCTCGATAGACCTAACTGTAGTGGAGTCGGCAAAAATATGTGGAGTTTATTTTGGAAAGAATTGTGATGAACTAAATACTCAGCATAGGCTTACCAAACTTGAAAAAGTTCTAGATTTTTCCATGTATAGAGACTTTACGCTGCGTGGAAGAGCGGTTTTTGTCAACTGTGTAGCTTTGGCGGGTATTTGGTTCATGTTGCAGTCGACGACTGTGTCAAATAAGTTTATTAATAAATGTACTCAGTTAACGTTCAAGTTTATTTGGAATTGTAAACCAGAAAGTATTCGTCGGAATGCTATTTATAATAATTACCTGGAAGGAGGTTTAAACTTACAGTGTGTAATGGCAAAGCTAAAAACGTTTGCTGTGATGCACGTGTTGAAGCTTATTTCTGGGACGAATGCAGATTGGACGAAATTTGCCGTGTATTGGCTGGGATTTTCACTGCGAAAAGAATGTCCAGAATTTGCATTCAATAATTTTCACCACTCAGAAAAAATGTCACCTTTTTATAAGTTTGTTATATCTGCATGGAAGGAATATATTGTTTTGTTGCAATCTGGCCATATGTTTTGTTCCAGCAAATCTGTATATCGTTTGTTTTTGCAATCAATTGTTGTTAAACCTCGAATAGTTAATAGGTTACCTCAGTTGCCCTGGAAAACTATTTGGGGAAATGTTTTTCTTACTTTTGTAGACCACAATTTGGTAAACTTTTCTTTTAAACTTGTTCATGACATTCTTCCCGTTAGGGAAACACTTTATAACAGGAATATTATTAATACTAATATGTGCGTGTGAACAGTGGCTATTACGCTTGTTGAAATATTGAACAGAAAGTGTGTGTTATAGTTTATTTGACAAATATGATCCCGGTGATTTATACTGAAACTGAACGCTGTGCAATATAAACTGTCTGAAAATCTCATGGACGAGCAATCGTGTAAGCTTTACAATAAACGGAACTGGTCGAACAACTGTACGCCAGCTCACCCGTGCAGATATTATCCATGATAACGGCGAGTGTGTACTATGCTTCTCAACTCGTCAGCCCAAAACTAGCCGGTAAGACAAGAAAACTGACTACCGAGTATGACCACTATTTTATATATAATAAATATACTGGCGTACGCTCTTGATATACTCTTCCGAACATCGAATTCGAAATGTAATATGCATATAGATACTAAAATATTAATTTATTTAGAATTTACCCATTTCCTTTTCAATATTGGTAAATAACTAGGATAAGTAAAATGGAAGTGGGAAACATCATTTTGCACGCTATACAGGTCATGTAAAGGGAAATTATGGGGAATTCTATTCAGAAATATTTGACTCGTGCGTAATATTTTTCATGGGAAGATTCCATAAGACATGTAAATATATTTTGTGGCTACTGGGTTTATACATATTTAAGTTTAAATCCCAGGATGGAAATATGAAATGATAGTACAAATCTTATTCACGTATCTGCTATTGTTGGAAGACGGAAACGACAATGACTGGACAGTGGTAATAGGCGCACACGTAAATCCGTTGATTGATTCGAACTATTTTCGCCATGGTCTGAATTGTATTTCACTGATCATATCTAGCTGTATTTAGATATTGTACAAGCTATCAAGCGTCTTTGGATTTCGTGTATTTAGACACTAATACTATGTTTTTGTGCAGTTTACAAGGAATGTATATACGTCACATCTCATGCAAACACGTCGGCTCATTATTATTCACTGCAAAATCGAGGTGTTTTTAAAACTGCTCTACTCCTTCTCACGGCCCTACTCGCTATTGCCTGTTACATGTATATATTTTTACGGTACATGGTTCCAATTAGTTCACAAATACCACGGTCCCCGAGACTCAAGTGCACGACTTTGCATGAATTCTAATCTGTTCCGGGTAAACGTGCACAAACTCAGAAAGGATCAACCTCAACCGGGTCTTGACATTGACAATAGAATATCATGTTCAGAACAGCGGGCACGGTACGGCGACACTCAATTATATAATCCTTGTCTTGAATTTAGAACGTCGCATACTTCTGCTCCCGTGCTTGTTTCTAATTGTGAAAGGGCTGTGAGAAGGTCTATTATTATGCACTCGTTCGTTCATGTTACTACGTTTTATTGCACTGATAAAGTTTGTGCCACACGCCAACACATCGTCAAAGTCCAGAGACTCACCATTCATATTAATACTACATTTTACTTTACATTTTATTTAGCCAACGTATATCCCAGTCACACTAAGACTCGTCAATCTCAACATGGAAGGTCTTAGTTTAATAAACATTGTTACCTATAACTACAGGGGCTTGGGTAAACTAGAAAAACGTAAGGATGTTATCAACTATTTAAAGTAAAAAAACTGCGAGATAATTTGTCTTCAAGATACACATTTCACCAGAGAAATAGAACAAGAAGTTAGGGATGAATGGGACGGGGAAGTATATTTCAACTCATTTAATTCAAATTCCAGAGGTGTCTGCATTCTCATTAGCAAAAATTCACAGTTCAAAATTCTAAAACTAAAGAAAGATGGAGAAGGAAACTTCTTGGCATCAGACGCGGAAATGGACGGTACAAAAATTACGTTTATTACGATATATGGACCTAACGAAGATTCTCCAACATTTTACAATAATATAAAGGATATACTGGAAGAATTTGGCAATGATACATGTATAATTTGTGGAGATTTTAATTTGGTCCAACAACCTGCTTTAGATACCTACAACTATATGCACATAAACAATCCAAAGGCACGTGAAACTATATTAGACATGGTACACTCGGTTGGCCTGATCGATCCATTTCGTCAAACATATCCTGATCTAAAAAGATACACATGGCGCCGAAACAATCCTCTAAAACAGGCCCGCCTTGATTTCTACCTGCTGAGTGAAAGTTTCTTCTCTAGTGTACATAAAATAAAAATAGAATCGAGTTATAGGTCTGACCACTCACCTGTTGTACTGAGTATTAAAATAAACGAATTTACTAGGGGGAGGGGGCTTTGGAAATTCAATTCCAGCTTACTGTATGATCCAGAATATGTGTGCGTGTGAAGATTTGTATTGATAATACAAAACAGGAGTACGCCCTACCTGTATATAATCTAGATAATCTGAAAACTATTGAAAATCATCATTTGCAATTTACAATTTCAGATCAATTGTTCCTTGATACCTTACTTATGCACATAAGAGGTCAAACCATATCTTACGCATCATTTAAGAAAAAGGAAAAACAAAAGACAGAAGAAAATTTACAATCTTCTATTGCGGAACTAGAGGAAATGGAAGAACCTAACATAGACTTAATTGAACACAAAAAGTTAGAACTAGAAATAATCAGGAAAGAAAAGATGAAAGGTCACATGATCAGATCCAAAGCTAAGTGGGCAGAGGATGGAGAGAAACCCACTAGATATTTTTGTAGTTTAGAATCAAGAAATTTTACAAATAAAACTATACCAAAAATAGAAAAGGACAACGGGCAATTTATTACAGATCAGTCAGAGATTCTTGCCGAAGCTAAGACTTTTTATAACAATCTATATACAAACAAAGATTTTGAAGAATATAGCATACAAAGTGAATTACAAAACATGGACTTTGTCCGCCTAACAGACGAGGAACAACTTACATTAGAGGGGGATATTTCAGAGGTAGAAGTGTTAAATAGCTTGAAACGAATGAAAAATAATCGTAGCCTCGGGACGGATGGTTTTACTGCAGAATTTTTCAAATTTTTCTATAAAGATATAGGCAGCTTCATTACCAGATCAATTAATGAGGGGTATTGAAAGGGAGAATTGTCTGCGACACAGAAAGAGGGGATAATAATTTGCTTACCAAAGGGAGACAAGCCTAACAATACTTGCAAAATTGGAGACCGATCACATTATTAAACAGCACGTACAAAATTGCATCGGGATGTATAGCTACAAGAATAAAGTCTGTATTAAACAAACTGATATCAGAAAGCCAGTCTGGGTTTATGAGCGGTAGGTATATCGGTGAGAATACACGATTAATTTATGACATAATGGAATGCACAGAACGCAATAATATACCCGGTCTTCTTCTCCTCATTGACTTCGAGAAAGCGTTTGACTCGGTTTCTTGGTCTTTTATTAATCAGGTATTGGACATATTCAACTTTGGAAAATCGCTTAAAACATGGATATCTGTTTTTTACAAAAAAGCCAAGTCCGCGGTGATGCAGAGTGGTTTCCTCTCCAGGTTTTTTGAGATATCCAGAGGATGCAGACAAGGGGACCCTCTGTCACCTTATATCTTTCTGCTATGTGCCGAAATTTTATCAATAATGATTAAGGGCAATACAAACATGCATAAAGGGAATAAAAATAGGAAACAGCGAATTTAAGATTTCACAGTACGCAGACGACACAGCATTACTTCTCGACGGTTCTGAAAATTCACTAAAGGAAGCACTGTTAACTTTAGATACATACGCCTTACTTTCAGGTTTGAAACTAAATATCACAAAAACAAGATCTATGTGGATAGGATGCAACAAATTTGGAGGGGAGACATTTAATCACAGATATAAGCTTAACTGGGAACAGTCTAACTTTACTCATCTCGGAATATTATTTTTCTGTAACTTGGATTCGATGATTTCGCTGAATTATGACAAAAGAGTAAAAGAAATACAGTTGGAACTAGATCAATGGTCAAAACGAAGGTTTACACCACTAGGAAGAATTACAGTATTAAAAACAATGATTATATCAAAACTCAACCACCTATTTATTGCCCTCCCAAATCCTCCAAATGACTACGTAAAAAAAATTAATTCTTTATTTTACTCGTTTATTTGGCATTCAAAACAAGACAGAATTAAAAGGGACATTCTTTGCCAAGACTACGAGAATGGGGGGTTAAAAATGACTAATTTGCAACATTTCATAACGGCTCTTAAAACAACCTGGATCCGTAGACTACTGTCACAGGAAAGTCAGTACAAGGAGTTGTTTGAAATATCGATATCTACTACTCATGATCTTGTTTATAAAGGAGATGACTATTTAACTCATATAAGCGATCAATGTACTAACCTATTTTGGGCTGACGTACTTCGTGCTTGGAGAAATGTTAATGAAAACTTCCGTCCGCTCACGCCCGAGGATCTATACTATACAAATATTTGGTTAACCAAAGAACATGTCAGCTTTACCCGGGAAAAAACCCTCTTGGCAGCTTTCCTAGATTTGTGCTATACGAATGACGTATTCAAGCAATAAAGGCCGGTCTTCCCCAGTTCTATTATTATACAGAGTTGAGTGTGACATGCGCTCGTCAGGAACAGGTCCTCCATGTAAGGCTGAGTTAATTATAATATGAAAGCGATGCAGGTAAGACAATAGCATGTAGAGCACTCACAAGACAACACTTTATATGGTCTTTTTACTTCTTGGGGCAACCCAAACCACATTATTTGATTCATTACAGCACGAATATCTTCAATAAATAATTACATGAATGAGAAGCAACTATTGCGAAACAGTAAGTGAACAAAAGATTGTATTGTATATTCAGCATCATGTCTGTGTTTTTTACAACATTAGACAAACAGTAATCTGTATTCCTGGTTTGGCCTAACCGGAAGTTTTGCCACAACATTCACACTTCAAATTATTGAATGGCACACTTTTGTTCATATTTGCTATTGCTATGTTACTTTACTACTAAATACGCACATCCATGAATTAAATATCGTACGCATTGATGACAAAAATATTTAGGCCTGTCTGTTTCGGGTGATACGTTGTACAGAACAGCTTTGGGGATTTTCTGCTTACAAAATATTAATTGTAAAATATTTTTTTTTATTATTTTACTCCAGAAATATTTCTTCATGAGTCATTCAGCTATGGATAAAAAAAAACAAAAAAAAATAAATTGACAAAATTGGGATTCGAACTCAAAATTGACAGCATTGTTCATTCACAACCAAACGCTCTAACCACACGGCCAAGAAGCTATGCAACACCAAACGCTCTTACAATGCCAATATAACGCCGTCTTCCAAGTGAACAGAGAAAACAAAACTTATTTTAAATTTCATGAAAATATGACACCTTCAACCAAAATGATATTTCAATATATGTTTGTGGTATATTTGATAAAATTGAGAATATGGAATTAGATTTTGGTTGGAGGTGTCATATTTTGAATATAAAGGGAATTCCCTGTGAAAATGTATCCAGAAAATATAAAAACGACCAAGCGCCCATTTTCCAACGTTCATCGACGCCGTTTTACGTCACCATTGGCTGTGAAAGTTTTCAGTGTAAAATTTCGGTATTTTATATGTATGAAACACAACTTTTCATGCTGATATGGAGAAATAATTTTTTCGCTTTACAAACGTGACAGCAAGAGGGTTTTTTCCCGGGTAAAGCTGACACACGTCCTTTATTAAAGTGAATACACAGAGCATTTTCTACAAAAAATGGTATAAACGTGGTGTGCACTTTATTGGTGACCTGATTGATGAGGACGGTAACTTTATAGATTACATAACTTTTGAAAAAAAAATTGAAGTTAAAACAAATTTTTTAGAATACTGGGGCGTCTGCAATGCAATAAAAACTTACTTTAGCCACTGCAATTTGCAACCAGTACCACACAGGGCTTATAATCTACATATTCCAAGCAAACTCCGCATCATATTGAGACACCCGACAGGTTGTAAAGACATTTATATGTCTCTGTTGAAAAACACTACATCTAAAAGTCAAGAAAAATACGAAACTATATTACCCCTGAATGGAAAAACATATATCAGCTGCCGTTCAAATGCTGTAAGAACACAAAATTGCAGTGGCTACAGTATAGGATCAATCATCATATCCTAGCCACTAATAAACTGTTGCTACAAATGGGAATTAGGAATGATGATAAATGCTCCTTTTGCCACCAGCAGACTGAAACTATTCAACATATATTTGGTGGATGCATGATAGTAGATAATCTATTGGAGTCTTTTAGAAAATGGATTTACTCAAAAATAAACATTCTTATAAATGTCTCTAAAAAGGAAATTCTATTCGGAATAACTAAGAATAAAGCCTATTATAAACCACTTAATTTCATTCTGCTGTTGGCAAAATATTATATTTATAAGTGTAGATGCCAAGGGAAAACTTTACATCTTTATGGTTTGCAGCATGTCGTCAAAGAATATTTAAATATAGAACAGTTCATTGCTATGAAGCACGAAACAATTGAACAGTTTGAAAAAGAATGGCGTCTGTGGCTGAAACTACTTAACTGATGTGTTTTGTTCCCTCGCTCTTCTATGGGAACGTCTATCTGATGTTATTCCGAAACAAATGATTTGTACAAGCGTTGATATATTGTTCTTTTTTTATTATTACTATTCTTTTGTGTATTTTTATTTTCATTTTTTTTTATTCTATTACGTATTTTGGCCTCTTGAAACTAATCTTAGAGCGATATACATGGGTTCATGTGTGATATTGTATGTTTTCTACCTGATGGTGGTGTGTTTTCACTGTATCATCTCTGTTGGCATCTGTTTGTGGCAATAAATGTACAATTTAACAAAAGAACAGCATGATGTTCTTATTTATCTTATTAACTTAATTCTGTTTTCTGTTTGGTGTTCTCGAAATGAGAAAATTTTCAGTAACAGGCCTGTATCTAAGTCTAGTACAAAGTATTAATGCCCGGTTAAGGCAAAGAATTTATGTAGATCACTTTCGGATGGGTGAGCGGATCTTTAAGAAATGTTGGTGCGTGAATAATGTCTTTGCTAACAGTTCAAATACTAATTTACATTACCTCTTGTGAATAATAGACAGTCAAATCCATATCTGTGATACTTCTTTTAACCCGGATTGTGACTGATTGTATTGTATATATCTATTTGTGAATAAATTATTTTCATTTCAAGAGAAAAAAAAAATTGAAGATTGGAAATGTGTATTTCGTTATGTTTTTACATATTTTCCACATTTAACAAATTCCTCAACAAATCCGACAATTTCGGGGTAGTTCTAAGCTTCCTTTAAAATGTATTTTATCGATCACTTGCTTAATCCATAAGCCTATCATCTAAATTGTATATCGTAAGCAAACGCCTGAGCGAAACTTTTTTTAAGAGGTTCTATGGTGTAATGGTTAGCACTCGTGGACTTTGAATCCAGCGATCCGAGTTCAAATCTCGGTAGAACCTAACGTTTTCTTTTTGCCCTCTATGGTGTAAATTATGGTTAGCAGTCTGATCTCTGAATACAGCGATCCGAGTTCAAATGTCGGTAGAACCTAATGTTTTCTTTTTTCCCTTTAACATTTGTTTTCGTTATTTTTCATCGATGCATCTATTTGTAAGTCTCATTGAAGATTGGAAATGTGTATTTCGTTCTGTTTTTACATATTTTTCACATTTAAAAAATTCCTCAACAAATCCGGCAATTTCGGAGTAGTTCTAAACTTCCTTTAAAATGTATTTTATCGATCACTTGCTTAATCAATAAGCCTATCATCAAAATCATATATCGTAAGCAAACGCCTCAATGAATGGCTTTATAACAGGTTCTATGGTGAGGTTTTGGCTAGAGCGCTTGACAGAGACGGACGTGTTTTATTAGCTCCAGCTATTGTATTGCGTTGTTGTTGCTATTGTTGAATTTTGACTTTGACTTTGATTTTCGTGGGAGACCTTCTGATTGAAGAGAGAAAGAGTGTCGCTGTTAGACATGGCCTCCATGCGGGGCAGGGGCATCGGGAGACCCATCAACCCTTCCCGTAATTCTGGAAATCGGATATATTTGAAAGATAATTCTATGATTGTGAATGTCGGAGACATAAAGAATGTGGCTGCAGCCGATGTGATTAAGACTGTTGAAGAAACCTGTGGTTTGAATTCCATATATGCTTGCGTCCCGAAAGGAACGGACTCGTTTGAGATAACTTTGTCGGAAAGAAATTCTGTAGATTTGTTGAGCGGCGGAGTTGAAATTCAGGGAGTGAGTTACTCGTGCACGGAAGTGTCCGAAAAGATTGTAGTGGTGTCGTTCCTCCATCTATCAAGTTATGTGGAGGACGATGAAATCAGAGAGAAACTTGAGAACATGGGCGTGGAATTACTCTCGGGTATACAACGAAGATTTCATAAGGATATGAGGGTGGCAGACGGAACCAGGTATGTCAAGGTGAAGTTTCCACACAACATAAAGTCGCTACCATATGCCATGAAATTTTCTGCAGGGAATTCATCGGATTATTACAGAGTTATACATGACAATCAAGTCAAAGTTTGTTCGATTTGCTCATCAGACGAGCATTTATACAAGAATTGTCCAGAGTTTCTCTGTTACCGATGTGAGATTCAAGGACATTTGGCCAAGGTCTGCACAACGCCACGGTGCCCTCATTGTTCGCAAAGGGGTAAAAAGTATGTCTGTTCCCCGTGTGAAAAGTGCAGTGAAATCGAATGTCGATGTGCAGTGAATGAAAATGCTATTACTGTGGTAGCTGAAGTGGAACATATTGGCCCAATGCAATGTGATATCTGCTATGAGTTTGACGCGGCTTGTGTGTGCGACAAGTCAAATCCGCCCGTGTGTGAGGGTGGAGATATTCCCGCTGATTCTGCAGATAATAGGGTCGAAACTCCCCTGTTAACTGACGAGCCAATTTCTGAAGGCTGTGATTTCAGCGCTTCAAAGGAAGTGGTGAATTCAACTCAAAGTGTCGATGAGATAAATACAGAATCTGAACTAAATGAAGAAACAATAGAGGTGACGGAGAATCGATTGTCTGAGAAAACTGATCAAGTCCAGAATGACAATGACAGTGAAAACAGTGCCGGCTTTTTTCGTAGAAGAAAGCTGAAGGCACAGCCGAATTTGTCGGGCGCGAAGAAAGCAAGCGGGAAACAAAAAAAGAAAAACAAGTAACAATGGCTAACAATCAAAAGTGCTTTTCTTCTCTTGTTCTAATGGTGCTGATAATATCTTTGAACTGTAATGGTTTACGCACCATTAGCAAAGTTAAACAAGTCGCTGAAATGTGGAAATGTGACATCTTGTGCTTACAAGAAACTTTTTGGACAGATGACTTCATAGAACAAAATAAACATATATTTAACGGAAAGGTATATTACAGTAATTGGGATGATGGTTTTAAAGGTGTAGCCATTATAGTGGCTAATCATTTATATGATTCTATACTATCTGTAAAAAAAGATAATGTTGGCCGTGTTCTGAGAATTTCTTTCTCCTTTAATAATGTAGAGTTAGATGTGTGTAATCTATACGCTCCGAATAGCGTTACTGAAAGTGTGGTATATTTCGAGAAGGTCCATGATTATATTAGAGATGTAAAGACGATATTGGTTGGAGATCTAAATACAGTCTTTTCTGCTATTGACAGATCAACGAACATTTTAGAATATGACCGGTCCAGGAATATTCTTTTAGAGTGTATGGATACTCACAATCTGAGAGATATCTGGAGGTATGAACACCCCGACAAGATTGCTTTCACATGGCGCAGAAAGATCAGTGGTGTTTTAAGGCAAAGCCGAATTGATCATGTGTAAAAAAAAAAAAATCTATTTTACCTTCTACTACTTGGAGACATTTAATTTATGTGTAGAATGTATGCATAAACTGAAAGTATGTTTCACAGAATGCATATATGTACATAAGTTAATGAAAAACTGTCTTTTATGCGTTGTAAAGTACCTGTGTGATCTATGTATATTCCAATTGTATTGTATTTGTATTATTGCAACCACTGTATTGATACCACCTCCGCACGAAATGTATATACCTATCTTTACCACTTATGTCACGAATTGTGACCAGTGTGGAAAATAAAGTTGAAGTTGAAGTTGAAGTTAATTTCAAGGGGTTTGACTTGTATGATGAAATCTATCTATTTCCGACACACGTCACTTAGTGATCACAGCGCAATGTTTTGTCGTCTAGAAATGAACACAATTGAAAGAGGACCTGGGATGTACGTTTTCAATAACTTGTTACTGTCTGACGAATTGTTTTGTGAGAGGGTTTTAAATCTTCTGAATGACCAATTAAAGTGTCCGTTATATGTTACGGAAAAACTGATTTGGTGGGACAATACAAAATATAAAATTAAGCAATTGGCCCGCTGTTATGGGGCTCGCAAAAAGAAAGAATCTGAGCAAGAACTATATCAGTTACAAAGGATTTTAGACAATGAATATAGGCGAGCTGCTATTATTCCTGATTATAACACTAGTCTAATCACCGAGACAGAGGGTCGTTTAAAGGATCTCGAATGTTTGAAATGCCAAGGCGCTATTTTGAGGTCTAAGGCTAGGTGGATACACGAGAGTGACAAAAATACTAAGTATTTCTTAAATCTGGAGAAGTACAGACAAGAAAATAAATTAATATCAGAGTTATCTACTGTTGATGGTGATACTATTTATGATACTGAATCTATATTAAATGAGATCTCTAGATTTTATAAGGATTTGTTCAAAAGAGAGGACATTGATGCTGAAGCACAGACATCCGTTCTGTCATCAATTGAAACATCCCTTTCTGAAACTGATAAGGAATTATGTGATGGGGAATTATCCCTTGAGGAACTGAAGTATGCGTTAGATGGCATGGCGCGGAATAAATCGCCGGGAGGCGATTCGCTTACTGTGGATTTTTTTTCTCATTTTTGGGACACTGTGGGTCCCATTTTACTTGATGTATATACTCATGCTTTTAACGCTAGAGAACTGTCTCGATCAATGAAAAGTGGGATTATTACCCTAGTGTATAAGAAGAAGGGGCCTAAATCTTTGTTAACAAATTGGAGGCCAATCAACCTTCTTAATGTTGATTATAAGATTGTATCGAGGTGTATGGCCAACAGATTAAAACAGGTTGTTGGTAGTATTATTGATCCCTGTCAGACTTGCTGTATACCTGGCAGGGATATATCAGATACTATTTGTAGTCTAAGAGATGTATTACAGTATGTTGAAGATGATAATGTGGAAGCATATTTTGTAAAACTAGACCAGGAGAAAGCCTTTGATAGAGTGGCACATGAATATTTATTTAATGTACTGAGTAAATTTGGATTTGGTGACAATTTCATCCGGTGAATGAAGATTTTTTATACTGATGTCCGCAGTACAGTTAAATGCAATGGATTCCTTACGGAATATTTTAAAGTTGGAAAGTCTATCCGACAAGGATGTCCAATATCAGCACTGTTGTATGTGTTAAGTGCTGAGCCTCTAGGTGCTCTTATACGATCATCGCAAGATATACATGGAATAAGTATACCAGGGTCTTCAACCATTTCCCTAATTTTTGAACATGCGGATGATGCTACAATTACAGTTGGAGATAAGAAATCAGTTGGAAAGTGTATTGAGTGTGTGGATTTGTATGGTGCAGCATCCAATGCTAGACTAAATGTGGATAAGTCCGAGGTTATGCCTGTTAATGGAGACTTTGTCAGTGACCGCACAGAGGGACTTCCAATTAGTATTGACTGTTTGTGTATTTTAGGCGTATACATTGGAATTAACAAAACTTTGTGTGCACAGAGAAACTGGAAAGACAAAATTCATAAAACTGAAATACTTTTAAGTTTTTGGAAACAAAGGAAACTGACATTAAAAGGCAGGGCTGTTGTTATATCTACTTTGTTATTATCTCGGTTTTGGTATGTCACAACAGTTCTGTCTTTACCAGATATCTACCTGAAGCAACTAAAGAATATGTGCCTTACCTTTTTGTGGAACGGTGGGGCGCACCTAGTTAGTTATGGTTCTGTAATAGATGATACGTGTAAAGGAGGCTTAAACATTCCGGATATTTTATGTAAATTAAAGGCTTTTCGGTTGAAGTTTTTGGCACGATTTTTTAATGCGTCCCATCGTGCTATCTGGAAAGATTGTTTTAAATATTTTTTGAACAGATGGATGGACTTGGGTCTCTCGTCTGAATTATATTTTATGACCATTCACAAGCCACTTGTAAATAGCCTTCCTGATTTTTATAAG
The DNA here is from genome assembly GCA_036873755.1 of Hanleya hanleyi. NCBI lineage: Eukaryota > Metazoa > Mollusca > Polyplacophora > Lepidopleurida > Hanleyidae > Hanleya > Hanleya hanleyi. The sequence goes on along the minus strand of JAVTVY010050736.1, from coordinate 12,535 downwards.
GACATGTTTATGGCATGGGTTGATATACAGCATTGTGCATCTATTGATATTTCTAATCGGGAATCTGTTCTATGTCAACCACTTTTTATCAATCCAAGAATCACTGTTAATGGAAAAAAACATTGTGTTCGGAGCTGTTCATCAGATCGAAACTGTTTCTGTTGAAGGATATTTTGTATGAAGTGATCCCTGGATTTTTACCCCTGGCTGCGGTACAGGGGGTTGTTTTGGTTGCTTGTCCTGAGACATCACCGAAGCGTGTTGAATTGTTGTATAGTTTGATTAAATCGGCCATTCCTGAAGAGTGGATGTATGCTATACATGAGCCAGCAGCAACTGTGTGTACAGTTAAAGAAATGGCTATTATACATAACGGAGTTAAGAAACCTGTGTGTCAATTAAATACTTCATTTTTTTACAAATTGCTCAGAAATAAAATTTCTAAGGAACCAATATCTGTACACTATTGGGAGTTCTTATACCCAACTATTGAAATTAAGAAATTTTGGCCGTTGGTTAATCTTCCAGGGAAGAGTCCAGACTGTGTAGACACAGACTATAAGGTGTTGCACAATATTATTTTTACACAAAAGAAATTGTTCAAAGTTGGTTTGTCTGACACAAACATATGTAAGCTGTGTAACTTACATGTCGAGGACACTGAACATATGCTGTTTTTTTGTCCGTCTGTACAGGATTTTCTTCAGTATATTGGTCGCATTGTTGAGAATTTGTTTCAATTTGCTAATGTACAAGTTCTAAATAGAGTTTCTTTTGATACACTTCTTTTGTTTGGATATTGTACAAAGTCCACAAGTGTAAATACGTATTTTGTAAATATTCTCTTGTCATTGGCCAGATTGGCTATTCTACGAAGGAGAAACATGTTCGTCGTCACCGAGAAAGTTTTACCTGTAAAATATTTGTTCAAATTTATACTGACACAAAGTATTAAAGCAGCTATTGTATATTTAAAAGGGAACAGGCAGTTATTCGAGAAACGTTTTGTCAAACATAATCCGTTTGTAAATATTGACAACGAAGATAAGTTGAAAACTAAGTTTCCGTGATTATGTTTAGCACATTCTGCATCTTTATCATCAAGTTACTTTATAGTTTACCATAACTAGAATGTAAGAGCATTTCTATTGCATAACTTTACATGAAGCAAATTACGGAGTAAAAATGAACTTTTGTTGGGCGATCGGGAATTCTCTAATCTGTGATATATATCTTTTAATTCACCTGATTCGCCGAATTGTATGCCTTGTATATGTTCTGAAAGTTTTGTGTACATGTTCCTATATTTAAATAAACATTCTATTCAAAAGAAGAAAAAAAAAAGCTCTCTGGACTTTGAATCCAACGATCCGAGTTCAAATCACGGTAGAACCTTACTGTTTTCTTTTTCCTTCTAACATTTGTTTTCGTTATTTTTCATCGATTCCTCTATTTGTACGTCGCATTGAAGATTGGAAATATGTATTTCGTTCTGTTTTTACATATGTTTCACATTTAATAAATTCCTCTACAAAACCGACAAATTTTGGCGCAATTCTAAGCTTGACTATAAAATGTATGTTATCGATCTCTTGCTTACTCCATAAGCCTATTCACAAAATTGTATATCGTAAGCAAAACCCTGAACGATAGGATTTATAACAGGTTCTAAGGTGTAATGGTTAGCACTCTGGTCTCTGAATCCAGCGATCCGAGTTCAAATCTCGGTAGAATCTAATGTTTCCTGTTTTATCTCTAACATTTGTTTTCGTTATTTTTTAACGAGGCATCTATTTGTACGTCTAATTGAAGATTGGAAATGTGTATTTCGTTCTGTTTTTTTTACATATTTTCCACATTTAACAAATTCCTCAACAAATCCGACAATTTCGGGGTAGTTCTAAGCTTCCTTTAAAATGTATTTTATCGATCACTTGCTTAATCCATAAGCCTATCATCAAAATTATATATCGTAAGCAAACGCCTCAATGAAAGGCTTTATAAGAGGTTCTATGGTATAATGGTTAGCACTCTGGACTTTGAATCCAGCGATCCGAGTTCAAATCTCGGTAGAACCTTATAGTTTTCTTTTTTCTTCTAACATTTGTTTTCGTTATTTATCATCGATTCTTCTATTTGTACGTCGCATTGAAGATTGGAAATGTGTGGTTCTTTCTGTTTTTACATATGTTTCACATTTAATAAATTCCTCTACAAAACCGACAATTATCGATCACTTGCTTAATCAATAAGCCTATCATCAAAATTATATATCGTAAGCAAACGCCTCAATGAAAGGCTTTATAAGAGGTTCTATGGTGTAATGGTTAGCACTCTGGACTTTGAATCCAGCGATCCGAGTTCAAATCTCGGTAGAACCTTATTGTTTTCTTTTTTCTTCTAACATTTGTTTTCGTTATTTTTCATCGATGCATCTATTTGTAAGTCTCATTGAAGATTGGAAATGTGTATTTCGTTCACTTTTTACATAATTTCACATTTAACAAATTCCTCAACAAATGCGACAATTTCAAATCTCGGTAGAACCTATCGTTTCCTGTTTTATCTCTAACATTTGTTTTCGTTATTTTTTATCGATGGATCTATTTGTACGTCTAATTGAAGATTGGAAATGTGTATTTCGTTCTGTTTTTACATATTTTCCACATTTAACAAATTCCTCAACAAATCCGGCAATTTTGGGGTAGTTCTAAACTTCCTTTAAAATGTATTTTATCGATCACTTGCTTAATCAATAAGCATATCATGAAAATTATATATCGTAAGCAAACGCCTCAATGAAAAGCTTTATAAGAGGTTCTATGGTGTAATGGTTAGCACTCTGGATTTTGAACCCAGCGATCCCAGTTCAAATGTCGGTAGAACCTTATTTTTTCTTTTTTCTTATAACCTTTGTTTATGTTATTTTTCATCAATTCCTCTATTCCTCTAGTTGAGTTGTAGACGCGAGAGTGAGCAGACGTATGTTTAAATTGTCCGTTTACAGCAACAACAACAACACAGTGAAAATATTTTGGACTTCATCTGGTTTCGTCGTTAGCTTAGTTTAGTTTAGTTAGCCCGTGGTGGCGCTTAGTCGCCAGATTAGAATCAAGTTAAGACATGTCGAAACCTGTGGTTTACAACCAGGCTGCAAAGCCGGGACGTACATTGTCCGTTGCAATTGCGACAAGTGATAGAGCAGCGTTTTCGCAAGCGGGACACAGAGACTTTACTGAGTTTTTGGCAAAAGTTATTGATCTGAGAAAGAATATGTTGTGCTTCCAGAAGAATTATTACAAGAAATGTTTCTATTTGAGAGTTTGTTCGGAGGGGGCGCACAACGCTCTTCTTCTCAAGTCGGATTTTACGATTGGAGATACTGTGTGGAATATCACACCAGCGAGTTCTGTTTACATGAACGTGACAGCTCACTGGGCCCCGGACGAAATGGACGACAGTGTTATCAGAGATGCCTTGCTGCCGTATGGTGAGTGTTTGGGGGTCAAGAAACCGTTTCTCTCTGGGTCGGACTTTGCGAACTGTAGAACTGGCATTCGTGTCTATCGTTTTCGATGTAAGCAGAAACGTTACGTGCCAAACTTCATCACCTTTAGTGGGGAAATAGTGATGTTTACCTACCCAGGCCAGGTCCAGGAGTGTGGAACCTGCGGACAGGCCCGACATAAAGCCTATGATTGTAAATCCAAATGGTGCAGTAACTGCGACGGATTTTCACCTCACGAGAACCCCCATACTGGTCAAAATTGCCCCGAAAAATGCAAAATGTGTGGCTCTGAGAATCACAATATGACAGAATGCTGTTCACGAACGGTGTCTTATGCTGCCCGAGTTAAAAATCGTATTGATGCCCCTCGTGAAAATGTGAGGGAAGCGGAGTCAGAGATTGACGTTGACGTGGAAGAGACTGACAGTGACACTTGTATGGAAGTACGTAAGTACGATTCTCATGGGAATGAAATTGATAGTGATGTGGATGACGCGGAGGAGAGTGATGACGAGGAAAACAACATGGAAGAAGGGAAAGAGGTTGAGGAAGTTTATCCCAACGTTCGGGAAGTAGATAGCGCTAATCCTACAACGGATAACGAAAATGCAGTGGAAGCAGAGATACATATTGTATCGGCTAGTGGTACCACGATTGGCACTGCGGCAGTCTCACCGGTTCAGAAACGTCAGAAAACAACAGGCAACGTTAAATCTCCGCCTGTGATGAATAATGATTTGCCGAGAAGTGGGGCCATGCATGTGGACCCTCACGAGAGTATTCAACCTGAGCCCGCCAGTCCCAGGGAGATGGAAGCGGAATCAACAACCAGTGGAAAAACAAAGAACTTGACTCAAGAAATAATGACACCAACACCGCGCTCACCAGACAATACCAGTCTAATTGAGTACAGAAAACAGGCCGCGCTGTTGAGAAAACTAAAGAAACGTGAACGGAAACAATGAACTGTGTTTATTTAAAACTTCACAATGGATCTATTCCCCAGCTTTCTTTTCATTGTAATGGCTAGTGCTATGTTTAGAGTCGGGACACTAAACACGAATGGTTTATTGGATACTGACAAGCAAGGTCAATTACGTGATTTTGTTTTCCAAAATAACATTGACATTCTGTTTGTTCAGGAAACGCATTTTGTGAAGAACAATGATGCTTCTCACTTAAATATACCAGGTGATTGCAAATGGGCCTTTGGCACAAATAAATCCTGTGGTGTCGGCATAATTATTAGATATTCGGTACCTTGTAGTATTAATTATGTAAAGAGATGCCCTTATGGTAGATATATATTGATATCAGTAAAGATACACGATATTGATGTAAAACTGATCTGTGTTTATTGTCCGAATAACATTTCTGAACGTAAAACGTTTATTAAAGATCTTGATTATATTTTAGCCGGTAGTGATCCAATTATACTGGGGGGGCGATTTTAATTTTGTGGAAAACCTTGATCTTGATAAAACTGGTGGTAATTGTAACAGAGGTTCTGAGGGAAAAGAAGAAATGCAAACCTTGAAAATCACCCATGATGTAAAAGATATTTTTCGAACGAAACACCCCAATAAGAAGATATATACATGGTCACGTGGGGAATAGCCACCAGGCTTGATCGTTTTTATGTTAGTAACGTTATGGAAGAAAGTGTCATCGTGTCTGATGTAAATCATGTTTCTTTTTCTGACCATTCGTGTGTATATATGGATGTCAAATTTGATGATGTTATATGTATGGGCCCTGGGTTTTGGAAATGTAATGTTTCACACCTGTCTGACGATGAAATTAAGAAAAGTGTTGAAAATGTTTTTAAAGATGTTTTTGAGTCTGATAATAATATGCAATTGTCTGATAAGTGGGACCTTTTTAAATCGAATGTGAAGCAAGTTATTAGAAATATTTCGTGTCAAAAGGCAAAAGCTAAACGTCAGAAGCTACACGACCTGCAGTTAGAATTGCAGTCACTTCAAGTTAATCCGGTTGTGAATAAAGACAGAATTGCTATTGTGAAATCATCCATTAATGCATTACAGACGGAAAGTATGAGAGGGGCTGTGATACGGTCAAAAGCTGTACATGTAGAACAGGCTGAAAAGCCAACTAGTTATTTTTTTAGAAGAGAGAAAGCCCGAGGAAAAAAGAAATTAATTAGAAAGTTACTGTGCCACGAGCGAGATAATAATGTTTTACATAATGATCAAAGTTCTATATCTGAATGTGTTAAAAATTTTTATCAACAATTGTATACGGCTCAGGAAACTGACAAGTCAGCTCAAGATGAATTTTTGTGTGATTTACCTTCGTTATCAGACGAACTTAGCCAATTATGCGAGGGGGATTTAACGGAGCAGGAATGTTATGATGCTCTAAAATGTATGCCTGCGCACAAATCGCCAGGAAGTGATGGTCTGCCAGCCGAATTTTATTTACAGTTTTGGCCTCTTATTGGCCAGACATTTGTGATGATTGTAAATAATTGTTTTGACAACGGTTTGCTATGTAAAACTCAACGCACTGGTCTTATTACTTTATTGTGTAAAGACCCAACGAACTCTGAACACATTAAGAACTGGAGACCCATTAGTTTATTAAACGTAGACTACAAAATTGTGTCGAAATCCTTGTGCAATAGATTAAAAATGGTCATTACACATATTGTAAATCAAGACCAGACGTGCGGGATACCTGGTAGAAACATTTTTGATAATATTCACTTATTACGTAATTCTTATGACTATGTTGTACAAAATGACTTACATGCATATTTTATTAATCTTGATCAAGAAAAAGCCTTTGACAGAGTTGACTGGGAGTTTATGTTTCGCTGCTTACAGCAGTATGGCTTCGGCCCTAGTTTTTGTAAGTGGATACGCCTGTTGTATTCGGGAATATCCAGTAATATAATTGTAAATGGATTTCTAACTGAATCATTCACATTGTCACGTGGTGTAAGACAAGGCTGCGCGATATCGCCTTTGTTATATGTCATGACGTTGGAACCATTTGTATCTTCAGTGAGAACTAGTAGCAATATAAGCGGTATTAAGCTGCCAGGATGTAAAAGAGCGACTAAGATTTCTGCCTTTGCTGATGACACGACAGCTATTGTATCAGACAAAAAATCTGTTGGTGGTGTTGTTAACTTGTCACATCGTTTTGAAGATGCTTCGGGGGCAAAATTGAGTATTGTTAAAAGTACTGTTTTGCCTATTGGAAAGGGTGATGGATCCGGCCTCCCGCCTGGTTTAAGTGTTGTCAGCTCGGCTAAGATATGTGGAGTATATTTTGGGGAAAACTGTGATGAGTTAAATAGCCAGCTGAGACTGTCAAAACTAGAAAAGGTCCTTGATTTTTCGAAATATAGAGATCTTACCCTTAGGGGAAGGGCCCTGTTTGTCAACTGTGTAGCTTTAGCCGGTATTTGGTTTATGTTGCAATCAACTTTTGTTTCTAACGCATTTGTGAACAAGTGTAATCGATTGACTTTCAAATTTATGTGGAATGGAAAGCCCGAGGGTATTCGTAGAAATGTCTTATTCAATCATTTTCTTGAAGGCGGGGTAAATTTACAATGCTTAGTTGCTAAGTTGAAAACTTTTGCTGTGATGCATGTGTTAAAATTAATTGATGGTTCAAATGCTGACTGGACATATTTTACTATATACTGGCTAGGCCTGTCACTTCGTAAAGAAAGACCGGACTTTGCCTCCAATACGATACCTCATTCGGAGAACATGCCCCGATTTGATAAATTTGTGTTGTCGGCATGGAAAGAATATGTAGGAATTATGCAGTCCAATTCACATGTTCAGTCCAGTAAATATGTATATCGTATGTTTTTAAACTCTGTAGTGGAGGAACCTAGAATTGTGAAACGCTTGCCTAACTTGCCTTGGAGGGATATTTGGGGGAGAATGTTCCATTCGTTTATGGATCATAACTTGATTAACTTCTCTTTCAAACTTTGTCATGATATTTTACCTGTTAGAGATATATTGTTCATGAGAAATATAAGTTCCACAAATCTATGTGTATTCTGTACCAATACGGAAACACGAGATCATTTGTTTGTCAATTGTCAGATGACACGGAATGTGCTTTCAGAATTCCAAACTTATTTTTTGACATACTGTCACTTTTCCCCGTCATTGATGAATGAACACTTGTTGTACAAAATGTTTAATCCGAAAGTGTCAAAGGAGCAAAACTCTGTGTTAATATATTTAGTTAATTTGCTATTATTCACTGTCTGGTGTTCTCGAAACGAAATGATTTTTAATAATAAGCATGTATCACAGACTGCGATAGTTCAATCTGCTAAAGCTCGTTTAAAACAAAGAATATCTGTCGACCATTATAGACTGAGCAAACGGGACTTTGAACGTTATTGGTGTGTAAATAATGTATTCGCCTCATTACACGGCTCTAAGTTAATGTATTTATTGTAAAATATAGTTCTCAGCAGTCCATTTAACAATCTGTGATAATTAATTTTAATCGAATGTGACTGTCAAGAGATTGTGTATATATGTTGATTTGTATATTGTTTTGTGAATAAATTATTTTTCCTTACAAAAGAAAAAATCTATTTGTAAGTCTCATTGAAGATTGGAAATGTGTATTTCATTCTGTTTTTACATATTTTTCACATTTAAAAAATTCCTCAACAAATCCGGCAATTTCTGGGTAGTTCTAAACTTCCTTTAAAATGTATTTTATCGATCACTTGCTTAATCAATAAGCCTATCATCAAAATTATATATCGTAAGCAAACGAAGGGCTTTATGACAGGTTCTATGGTGTAATGGTTAGCACTCTGGACTCTGAATCCAGCGATCCGAGTTCAAATCTCGGTAGAACCTTACTGTTTTCTTTTTTCTTCTAACATTTGTTTTCGTTATTTTTTATCGATGCATCTATTTGTACGTCTAATTGAAGATTGGAAATGTGTTTCGTTCTGTTTTTACATATTTTCCACATTTAACAAATTTCTCAACAAATCCGGCAATTTTGGGGTAGTTCTAAACTTCCTTTAAAATGTATTTTATCGATCACTTGCTTAATCAATAAGCCTATCATCAAAATTATATATCGTAAGCAAACGAAAGGCTTTATGACAGGTTCTATGGTGTAATGGTTAGCACACGTGGACTTTGAATACCGCGATCCGAGTTCAAATCTCGGTAGAACCTAATGTTTTCTTTTTCCCTTTAACATTTGTTTTCGTTATCTTTCATCGATGCATCTATTTGTAAGTCTCATTAAGTTTGGAAATGTGTATTTCGTTCACTTTTTACATAATTTCACATTTAACAAATTCCTCAACAAATGCGACAATTTCAAATCTCGGTAGAACCTATCGTTTCCTGTTTTATCTCTAACATTTGTTTTCGTTATTTTTTATCGATGCATCTATTTGTACGTCAAATTGAAGATTGGAAATGTGTATTTCGTTCTGTTTTTACATATTTTCCACATTTAAGAAATTCCTCAACAAATCCGGCAATTTTGGGGTAGTTCTTAACTTCCTTTAAAATGTATTTTATCGATCACTTGCTTAATCAATAAGCATATCATGAAAATTATATATCGTAAGCAAACGCCTCAATGAAAGGCTTTATAAGAGGTTCTATGGTGTAATGGTTAGCACTCTGGATTTTGAACCCAGCGATCCGAGTTCAAATGTCGGTAGAACCTTATTTTTTCTTTTTTCTTATAACCTTTGTTTATGTTATTTTTCATCGATTCCTCTATTTGTACATCGCATTGAAGATTGGAAATGTGTATTTCGGTCTGTTTTTACATATGTTTCACATTTAATAAATTCCTCTACAAAACTGACAATTTTGGCGCAGTTCTAAGCTTGACTATAAAATGTATGTTATCGATCTCTTGCTTACTTCATAAGCCTATTCACAAAATTGTATATCGTAAGCAAACCCCTGAACTTAAGGATTTATAACAGGCTCTATGGTGTAATGGTTAGCACTCTGGACTCTGAATCCAGCGATGCGAGTTCAAATCTCGGTAGAACCTATCGTTTCCTGTTTTATCTCTAACATTTGTTTTCGTTATTTTTCATCGATGCACCTATTTGTACGTCTAATTGAAGATTGGAAATGTGTATTTCGTTCTGTTTTTACATATGTTTCACATTTAATAAATTCCTCTACAAAACCGACAATTATCGATGACTTGCTTAATCATTAAGCCTATCATCAAAATTATATATCGTAAGAAAACGCCTCAATGAAAGGCTTTATAAGAGGTTCTATGGTGTAATGGTTAGCACTCTGGACTCTTTTAAATATGTGGAGACAGAGAAATTTGACCTTAAAAGGCAGAGTCACGGTAATACAAACGTTATTATTGTCACGGTTGTGGTATGTAATGGCCGTGCAATCTGTAGGAGAGAAATGGGTGAAAGAGTTGAAAACCATGTGCTTAAGTTTTTTGTGGAATAACAAACCTGCACTTATTTCTTATGAATGATGATGTTTTGGGAGGCTTAAATTTCCCTGATATAATGTCAAAGCTGAAAGCATTTCGCCTGAAATTTTTATCCAGATATTTTAATCCATCGCATAGAGCTATATGGAAAAGTTGTTTTACTTATTTTTTGTCTAAATGGAAAGGCCTTGGTCTTTCGTATGAACTTTTTTTCATGAGTTTCCAGAAAACTCTGTTCAACATTCTTCCTGATTTCTACAAGGAAATGTTAATGTCATGGACAGATTTTCGTAAATCTGTTGATTTACATGTTAATAATAAGAAGGTTATTCTATCTCAACCCCTTTTTTTTAACCCTAGAATTATGGTTGCTGGTAAAACATTATGTTCAGAATTGTTTATAGATGCCAAGATCTTCTGTCTCAGGGACATACTGTATGAAGTAATTCCCGGATTCTTACCAGAGGCAGGGATTGTAGAAATGGTGTTAAATGTCAGTCCACAAGCTGATCCTCATAGAATAAATTTATTATTTTCTCTAATAAAAGAATCTATACCCCCTGAATGGTTGGCTGTGTTAGAGAATAATAATTGTAATATGGAAGTCGAAAGAATTATGTATGTAACCATGGAGACTGATACAAAAACCATGTCTTCCTTAGCGTTGAAGGACTTTTATAAAATCCTCAGAAGAAATATAATTAAACCACCGTCATGTGTCTTGAAATGGAACGATACTTATCCTCAGTTAGTGTTATGTAAGCACTGGGTGACTGTAAACACTATTGGCAAAAGCCCCGAATGTATTGATCTCGATTTTAAAATTATGCATAATGTCTATTTTACACTTGTCAGGCTTTGTAGGATTGGTTGGGTGGATTCTAATGTATGTCATTTTTGTAAGAAACACCTTGAGGATATTCGACATATGTTATTTTTTTGTCCAAGCATTCAAGATTTCCTTGTGTATTTAGGATCACTTATTGAGGTGATGTTTCGCTACACACATGTAAGCGTATTAAACGAGATATCGTTTGAATGTATGTTTATTTTTGGCTGTGTGGTACGAAGTAAATCTCTAAATGCTAACTTTGTAAATATCATTTGTAGTTACGCTCGACTTGCTCTGTGCAAGAGGCGTAATATGTTTGTTTATCACAACAAACGAGTCTGTCCGAAACGGTTGTTTCAAAATCTATTTAGACAGGCGATGTATGCCACTTACCGCTATCATAGGGATAGAAATAGACTTCCTTTGTTTGATAAAAGGTATTTGACTAACAACCCTTTGTTAAAGTACAATGACATCAACGAGCTAAGAGTAATTGCATAAGTCTGGAGATTTCTTTCTGTTTAGATTGACTGGCCCTGGCCACAGCGTGTGTCATTCAATGTACATATCGTGTGTCATAAAATGTATCTATCTTCAATGTACATGTATTGTTACACATCGATTACCGACTGATAGCCTGGCTACCCTACTGTGATAAGTGTTCTTAATTTACAGCCAGGTTTGTTGGAATTGTAAATTTGTATTATATATTGGTTGAATAAATATTATTTCAAAAGAAAAAAAAAAAAAAAAAAGCACTTTGACTCTGAATCCAGCGATCCGAGTTCAAATCTCGGTAGAATCTCATTGTTTTCTTTTTTCTTCTAACATTTGTTTTTCGTTGTTTTTTTCATGGATTCCTCTATTTGCACGTCGCATTGAAGTTTGGAAATGTGTATTTTTGTTTCTGTTTTTACATATGTTTCACATTTAATAAATTTCTCTACAAAACCGACAATTTAGGCGCAGTTCTAAGCTTGACTATAAAATGTAAGTTATCGATCTCTTGCTTACTCCATAAGCCTATTCACAAAATTGTATATCGTAAGCAAACCCCTGAACGAAAGGATTTTATAACAGGTTCTATGGTGTAATGGTTAGCACTCTGGACTCCATCAAAAGAAAAAAAGAAAAAGCACTCTGGACTCTGAATCCAGCGATCCGAGTTCAAATCTCGGTAGAACCTATCGTTTCCTGTTTTATCTCTAACATTTGTTTTCGTTATTTTTCATCGATGCACCTATTTGTACGTCTAATTGAAGATTGGAAATGTGTATTTCGTTCTGTGTTTACATATTCCACATTTAACAAATTCCTCAACAAATCCGACAATTTCGGGGTAGTTCTAAGCTCAATGAAAGGCTTTATAAGAGGTTCTATGGTGTAATGGTTAGCACTCTGGACTTTGAATCCAGCGATACGAGTTCAAATCTCGGTAGAACCTTATTGTTTTCTTTTTTCTTCTAACATTTGTTTTCGTTATTTTTCATCGATTCCTCTATTTGTACGTCGCATTGAAGTTTGGAAATGTGCATTTTGTTCTGTTTTTACATATGTTTAACATTTAATAAATTCCTCTACAAAACCGACAATCTTGGCGCAGTCCTAACCTTGACTATAAAATGTATGTTATCGATCTCTTGCTTACTCCATAAGCCTATTCACAAAATTGTATATCGTAAGCAAACCCCTGAACAAAAGGATTTATAACAGGTTCTATGGTGTAATGT